>JAQFYZ010005068.1:0-10065 GCA_034695085.1 Cylindroiulus punctatus
TAACAGTATAACAAGAATACAACACCAATGATAGAAACTTGCTGCTGCGTGTTTATTCAGAAGACTAGATGGGAAGTTACAAGTCTTGGTTTATAGTATTACAATAATTTCGAATATATTGGTAATAAATTATCAAATGCATTCATAGCGACACTTGTATGAATTTCGTCTGATTTTGAGCTACAGAAGTTGCACAAAATCACGGTGGCATCTATAAAGGAGCTAGAGTTTGCTACCAGTACCTATTACAATCACTTTGAAAAAACAAACAAGAGTAATACAAATAAATAAAACTGCGGCAATGATTGATATAAAGGCTTTCTGCGAAATGGGTTACGAACGGCATTTCCATAGCAATAAGAGATTGGATGATACTTTAGAGAGGCATTTTTATCACAGATTGAAACTTATTAAACCAAACTAGAACTGTTTTATGGAGGTCTACCTTTGTGTGAAAGCAGCCAGCATTAATGCTGGTCGATATCTGAGATACTTAAATTATAACTAGACAGGCCTAGTACGTATTAAATAATCTAGCAAAAATGAAGCACTTAATTATAATTAGCTTCAAGATAGTCCACTGCATCGATCTACGGATACATTGCATTCTACGATTCATGCAATCGTAAGTAATTACTAGATTCTAATAAATAACAGATCTGAATTCATGCTGAACTATAGCAACGTCGTCTCATTGAACCTTATGCGTGATATAATAGATCCCCTCCTATCTACTGTATATCTGGTAAAATTGCAATTCAAAGAACGGCTATATGGATGTACATGTAGTGGTACTCAATTGTACCCATTTTAAAAAGATAATGCAGTGAAAACAGATCCTCTTGTGCTCTGGAAGACACTCAACCACACGAGAATTAGCCTTAATATAAAAGGTAAAAATAATAGTTTTCAATCGGATATGCCGTGATAAGTGCAACTTCTAAAAATAAATAGAATCAGAAATTTTCAAAGTATAAGTCCCAAACCCTGACACTGAACCCACTATTGCCAAGCCATTGCCTGCTTGAAAAAGCGATTGCTTCGTAGTCGAATACATTAGTGACTTAACTGTAAGGTAAAGCCATAATACATGTATTTCTCCCCTAAATTTTAAATTTAAACGTGTGCAATCCGATTTTGCAATAAAGCCGTAATATTTTCCCCTACAATTTTACATTTAAACGTGTGCAATCCGATTTTGCAGTGCACGAATTTGGAATTATAATTTGGGCGACAAATGGCACTATCATTCTGGGCGTGTGCAGCTTGACAATTCTGGGTTCAGAAGATCAGGAGATATCAGCATCACATTAAGAATAATGAATAATATTCGAATGCAAATCGTAATGTTTATCGGTTTTCTCCTAAATGACGACTAGATTCTTGGTATTCTACAGTCTCAACATTTTTTTTTCGGACAGGGCCAGTGCCCGTAGCCTTTTGCGCGTGAGCACCTTCTCAACAACTCAAATGAATTGAAACAAGTTTCACGTTCCCGTTTCTGATCTTCGTACAAGTCCATATCAGTATTTTCCTCGGGCTGTTCCTCTTCAATTTCGAAGCTGGTGTTAAATCAATCGTTCCACGCTCCCAACTTTCACAATTTAGCACATTACGCAGCACGAGCACACGCGAATGCACGAAAGTGCAACAAATCCTAATCAGAGATGGTGCTATTATTTTATTCCTCTTTTGCTGCATAATGATACAATTATGAAGCGATCACAGGATGACATTTTCGGTGATGATTTCGTGAGTTTCTCGCGCGATTCCGAGCCGATCTTGCACAAACTTTTCGCCAATCAAAATATATAGTTCACCACTCGATTTGATCAGAGCATCTGAGTATCAATCACAAAGCACAATCCTCACAGTTATCAACATTGGTGCCAACGCACTCGATTCTCTATGTATATCGGATCAGACAACAGACACGGCCCATCTTTTCCCATCGAGTTTACTTACTTGGGAAGTCAAAAGTAAAAGCTAAATTACTTGGGTGTGAATGACGCCTTTCGTGTTCAACTCGCTGTCATACTACTAGCGCTACAAAATGTATTTATGTTTATGTATATAACTGGGAGCTGGAATAGTCATCCCCTAGTTGTAATACTTCCCCGTCCCGCACCCCAATATAATGCCCCCATCCCTGCAAGGTGTATCATTGTTACGTGCTTATAATAGGTGGATAGATACAGCTACGATCAATTCAGTATACGAATAAAATAAGAATAAAAATAATTGTCTTTGTAAAGCATTAGTCGAGCGGCTGATTAACAAAAACCTCTCGAGTTGATCTTCGGTGATAAAAAGACGTGCAAATGCAAAATATCCATCCATCTGGCGACAATTGAAAAGAAAATCGAAAAAAAAAAAAAGGTTTGGAAAATAAGCAACAACCACGGGAAAGAATCGTTGCGAAGAAATTCGATAGTCTTAGAGGCAGCTGTCAATAAATTAGGCGATATATAAGCCGAGGTGGAATAAGCAATTGGGATCATGCCCCTGGGGTACGAAGAGTAAAATAAGAAACTCGCGTGATATGCACCGGAGCGATAATTTTATATCAAATTCATCGCATTTTATATATAGGGAAACTACTGCTACATGAGAAAAGTTCTCAAAAGTGCATGAAAAAAAGTAATAATTTATCGCTGGAATATATAAAGTGGTCATAATTAAAATATAACAATAACATAAGTATATGAGTATATAGAATAAGACTAGTGGTGCATTCAGTTAGCGTTATATTTACAATGGCGTTGTTGTTGGTTCGATCGAACTAAGACTCATCGTTTAACTTCATGATTTCTCCATCAGACCTCCATTTCGAAAGAGAATCCAGTCATATAGTATTGCAATCAGCATGCACTAGATTGAAGAGGAATTCGTCGGTATCATAACGGAAAAAAAACAATGATAAAAGTAGGACATCGTGCACAGAATGAGTTTAACCTGGCCTTCTGCGCAAAAAATAGAATAATAATGGCAAGAATTATAGCCACGTGAGATCTAGTTGAGCAAACTACCAAATAATTATTTGTACAGGAAAGGGGGAAGTGGAAAAATGTTAGCCAAGAAAATAAATATTCACAACGGACCAGCACTGTTTTAGAATAAAAACCAAGAGGAATGCACGACCACTTTTGCATTTGGAATGTTCATTTTATGTGAAGACAGGTCGATGCCCAGGCTCAAGGTTGATCAAGTTTGATATGACTAGGACTCATCAAATTATCCACCATGCACTTTTTCTATTCTATTCAGTGTGATTGGGAACTTTCTTAAGTTAATTCAATGAAGAACTGTATAACAAATTTAGCCAAACTATCCAGGAAGCTTACTGCCAGTTTTTATCCTTTTGATCAGATCGATTTGAATTTTAAACTTAAACATTACACCATATTTTTTATGTGCTGGCTTCATGAATTAGCACTTTAAAAATCCAGAATTATGGAATTACATAAGCTCATGATTTGTACGCTAAATGAAAGGGAAAACGTAATACACATGTAGAAAAAACAGGATATGCCACATGTAAAAAAGTGCATGTCCAAGTGATTGTCTATGTGTGCTACTCGGAAGAAGTGGTTCTTGATCAAACTTCTCTCGTATCACTACTCCTTAGAAAAACAACAACAACAGACAATTTGATAGTTACACTATGACCTCCTTGAGCCTGTTTCTTTTTCTTAAAACAAAACAACAATAATTACGGGGGAAAATTAAAATCCAACAGGCAAGTCTAAAATGTAACAACATTACAGTGGTGTGCATTAATTGTTCTAAAACAAGTCGTGCCATAATCATGATTGGTCCTCTAAAATGTCATTGAAGCCTATAATAACAAGATAATAAGTAATGGTTTGGGATGGTATCTCATAAAAACGTAACGCTTGTGGGACTAGATGTATCTGTTATAACTGTTAACTATGAGGTCCACTATCCATGCACTAGTCAACGTAATAGTTTTAAAAGGAAAACAATAATAATAAATAAGTCGAAGTCTAATATGGCAAGTAAAGCCACTAGCAGTAAACTATTTTCAAGTTAAATTATATTCGTGGAAACTTATTTGTTAATAAGCAATTAATATCGATATGCTCCGGCTAATGTGTACAAACGTACAAAACATAAAAAAGTGCACGGTTTGTGGGATTCTGTATGAATAAATACTTAATATGCCACATATCCTGAAATTCTGGTAATGGAAATATTTCTACATGTTAATGTACAAGGCGCGGGGGTGTCTAATTTTACATTGGCCTATAGGGAAAGAAGGAATGTTGACCTTCATTATATAGTTTACAAGTATAGTGTTGTATAACATGCATTGTTTAAGCTGAAAAATATTCATAGATTCTATACAGTGCAAAGGGGATTTGAAGAAATTAAAAATAACTTATACTAGTCAGGAATTATTGGGACCTACATAAGTTTGCATGTTCACCATCCCAAATGCATGATTACAAATCCTGATATCTACAGTCTCGTTTTTGTTAACCTAATGCGCACATACTGTATAAACGAACTTTGCTTAATGTGAAAAACCAAAACAATGACTTTACCGAAATTTCCAAAAGTGCATCTCAAAATTTTAAGTTTGAGCCGATTGTGGTAACCAGGGCATAAGCCAGTTGGCATAAGTGCGTACACGTTACCAAGTTGCTTATAAGCCAATATTTTTAAAGGTTTGCAAATCAATACTTGAAAAAAATCCAGAAAATCTCAATGAACTTTTGCACTTAAGTCAAGTTTGAGAAAATCCTTCGGAGATGCTAGCAAGCAATGGAAATACAGCATTATGATCCTCAAACACAACTGGGCGATGTTTAACAAAAATAATCAAAAAATGAAAGTATGACGACAACCTGACTAACAAAATGGTCGATAGCCTCAATGGTGAAAAATTCCTCGTTTGCACTTGCAACATGATATATATCGTTAAGTACATTAACTATTAAAGGCTGCAGTCCCGTGTTTGCAACAACGCACAAAAATGATTACCCTGTTCGGTTTCATTAACACGTGACATGTGAGAAAGAAGGTACAGGGTTAATATATATTTTAAAAGTAGAAATGTACAGGTGGGTGATTAGATGATATTGGATAGGGAGGGAGGAGGCGAGGGAGAGGTCGATGGTAAATAGATGGTTCAGACTTTATGGACGATGTATGAAGTCCCGTGTTTTAAGGAGGAAAGAATAAATAGTAAAATTAATCATATCGATTAAGTAAGTTATGCCATCGTGTGTGTATTTTTTGTTTGCATTGTTCCTCCACTAAGTCTGCAGGGCCATATAGGTTGTATTTGATTCCTAAGTAGACTACGAAATGATAAATAAACTACAACCTACTGGAGATTATCTCTGAATCAACATTTGGCTAGCAAAACTTTCAGAGTATATAATGTATGGCTCTGAAATATATATATATATTTATATATATAGCATAAGCCAGCAAAAAATACATGCATTCCCCTTATTAATTCTATTTTTATCTAAAAAGCGTCGGGATATTTATTAGGTATCCTCAACGTCCTCGCTACTAATGTCCTCCCCATCGTCGTTAGAATAAATAAAACTACTACTACCCTACCACCATGACCACCAGAACAAAAAGTGAAGCTCTTCAGAGTCTCGTATATAGAAACTGATGGTTTTTTCAATATGGAAGAAAGGCAGTAGCAGTTAAATGGGTAAAGAATAATTGTCTAACAAATGATGTGTCGTATAAATAATTTAGGCGATATTCTCACTACTACGGTAGAGCCTAACAGCAGCGAGGTTCACACAATGCGATTAACGGTTGGCCAAAATAAAAATAAAAAAATATCTTCATTGACATAGAATGAATATCATAGATTCATTACAATTTCGTATTAATGGGCAGTGAAACCAGCGACTGAATCCAACATTAAAGGAAAGGCGATGTCAACTCCAAATGAACCGAGTACGAAATTTGATAGCCTTTTGGGAGCGTCTGAAGTCAATATGGACTCGACGACGCAGAACTTAATTACTTAAATTGGTGGTTAACGAGTATAATCCAACCATAACGTAACGTTTAACTATTGGAAAACGATTGTCAACACATAACAGTAACTGCTTAAAATTCTGCCCGAAAGAAAATCACAGCCGTCCTATATGTTACATAACGATTAATTGGCAAGTAAATGCGACGAAAAGGATTTCTGGTTTCAGTTTCACTGCTCCATCGACTGTCTGATTAAAACACGAAAACACAGTAATTTAAAACTGCCAATTCACTGCAGGCACGTGACAACATACATATGACATGACAAGCACATTTGTCACCATAACCCCATGTTCACGAACCGATAGAATCTTTAAGCTAGAACAATTACAGACACAAAATCTAGTGTAAAGAAGGGTCATATTGTAAACGTTCCATCGCAGTCCATTCCGGCATCCTTACTCTAACAGTACATGGCAGCCAGGCCTGACTATTTAATACCATGTGATAATACTACAGCAGTACGTCTGATTGCCAAACATGTTCCAACGGCTTCAACATTCCACTAAGTAAACGGATTAAGGAGGTCTAAGATTGAGATTCATTTCTTGGCACAGTGTAGTCAGTATGTAAGTGGAAAGCGTTCACCTCGGGAACATTAGCGTTGCCGGAATGGACATTATGCAGCTGCTTCATCTACACTAAGATGAACCCAGCACGTGACCTTTAATTCAATCTACTACCAGAAGAAACCCTGGGGGCAAACCAATTCGAGGCAGGTGCTGGTGTCTGCATAATTCCCCACGATGGAACGCATAAATATGAACAGGTTCGCAACATTTGTTAATCACTGTTCGTTGCTCTCCATTTAAATAGTTTAAAAAAATAATGCAGCGTTCGATTTCTCACAAATAATGTAAAACGCTGTGGGAAAATGCTTAATACTGTACAATCACGTACAATGAGAAGTGGTCAAAGATTAAAATGCGTTTCAACAAAAAAACCATCAAACCCGGAGCCAGCCATCAAAAAACAGCCCTTGTGGAACCTCACTGCCATCGCTAAAGCCTCTGAATAGTTTTTATTATAAATATTATATATCTTAAGGTAAACTAGATAATTGTGCGAGATAAATACATGTGGTTTGTGATAATTTCAATTGTTTTCTAGCTAAGCCGACTACAAACTACTAAGAATGCTAATACTTTTTAGTTGTTTTCGAGGGGAGTAGGACTTGGAATAAAAGGGGCAATCCAAGAAAAGCGCGGAATTTCTTTGTGCTGGAAGTATTTGTTTTTTTATATCGTACACTTCCTTTTGACTAGTCTATTAGCGCCATCTAAGAGTGGAAGTCTTGTCACGAATACTAAAAGTACTTAGCTGAGAAGTCCACAGCGCGCAGAATCCGCCGTTGGTGCAACTGCGGAGGTATTTCCAAGCACCAATTTCAGAGCACATTCCAATGCACAGAAGAAGCAAAGGTACATTAACCATGTTCGTTCCTTTACTCCCAGATGCCATTTTATCACCTGCGAAGCCGAGTTTTTGCTGTCTTTGGCTTTCCATTCGTAATGTTTCAAACAACAAACAAAACCATTCCCCCACTGGTCTTAGCTTGGCATCCAAGACGTGCGTGTGGCGTGAAACGCGTTGAGAAAGGGGGTCCTCCATGATTTATACTGTACTGTATATCGTTTCGTATATACTGTATACTGAGAGTACATACGAGTATGGTTTCCTTAGCTTTATATGATGCGGGTCGATCGACAAGTTTCCGAGAGTTTTGGCTGGGGGGCCTTGAAACGGTCAAATTGATGATATTTTTGGCCTTCCGTGATTGCGGTTTTCATTGGCAAATCTGAAACAAAAAAGAAAGTTCCATGAGTTTCCGAATTCGTCGCTGGGTACTGTTAGCGGCAAAATGCAATACCTTACTATGGCAGCCAAATTTGTTCTGATACATCACTTTAACAAATAGTCAACGATACAGTTGGTAAATGCCAATCAAAACAATGTTAGTGTGGCAAACAAATGCAGCACAAATAAAATAAGGTTCGATCTGATGACAGGTTCAGAAAAAACGATACTAACAATATTAATCTATGCACTCTCTGCAATATCATGGCAATATGTGGATAAACATTGTGGTGTGGCATGTTGAAGCGAACAAACTGAAATTTATCGAATATAAGGGAAGGCCGCATTATCATGGATGGTGTATCCAGTAAATCCATTGCTTAGGGATCCTCGACTCTTAAAAAAATAAAGTTGTGAAAGTGAAACGGAAGGTGAAGGGGGAATAAAGAATGGTAGAAGTAACTGTATCTATAAATTCACTTTGCCTGAAAATGTAGCTCACACAAATGTATACAATAATATTAAGCAGAATTTCGTGTTGCCAGGACAAAATAAATATGTCAGTGGCACATACTGTAAAATTCTGAATGTATCAACGTTTTTTGTGCGTTTCAGAATACGAGAAAAGGAAATAATTTTGTTAGCCTTTAGGCAGAAGCCAAAGGCATTTATTTTAAGAAATGTGTTTATGTTCATGTATACGTCATATACTTGTAAAGCTGAGGTGTCATTTCAAAGATTCGAGCATGTTAAACGATATACAAGTGGACATAACTTTCATGTGCTTGGTAGTGTACCATTGGTGGCATGAGGATAATTCTTTTCAGTAGTTTATCAGATTTCTCTAAATACAGAAACCGTGTTGTTCTATATATAGGTGAACCCACACAGCAATTTCACCTTTATGCATACTGTAGAAAAACGGATCACAGAAGTTTGTAGAAAATAAATATACAACCTAGTGTATAGTTCACAAACAGTACGTATTGCAATAGCCCCTGTAGTTAGTTTCATATTCCTCAAAACTCTTTAATGTTGGATTATGTACATCTGCCTAAACTATGCACAGGAATTCATCGATTTCCCTCTCATCGCAAAAGTTGGCGTCAGCTTTACCTCGTCTATATACAAACAAAACCCTCAAAAAGCAGCAAAGGAATTTTCAAGCAAATGCTTGCTTCGCTCGCATCCTGTGCATCATTTATAGTAAGTACTCAATGTCTTTTCTCTGCATCTGTAGCTCTTGTCAAAACCAAATAAAAGAGGATCTATGTCAATTCAACATTTTTCCCTGTTGAAATCTAGAAATACATGAAATTAAGTTGTGACTTGTGTTCCGCGAGTACAACTGTACTCCCCACGTATCTTTCTTTCACCCTTCGATTTCACAGATAAATCCAGTCAACTGCAAACCATCAGACATGACAAATGACTAAACAACTAATAGACTGACAATGTGTCTATCAAATATCAAGATATATACAAATGCACTATGCAATAATATGATGAATCACGGGCACCACTAGAGAATGAATAGACAGCCGAAAACACCACAACATGCCTTAGCAGCAGGGACTTACATTACTCGGGGTGCCTGTGATTTATTTGGTTCTATGGGAACTCCAATGGGAGTAGGCTTTGCCTAGGCAGCTCGGTATCCATGGTTACTAAGACAAGCATTGGAAGAAAGCAATCAATTTAAAGTGCATGCCTTTCACGAGAAGGCCAATTACCAATGAAAATGTAGATGTGTAGCGCTGATTCGCTTATTTTCACTTTTGTATTCAATTTTTTTTTATATTTTTTTTGGCCTCTAAAAATCATTACTCGCTAAAATCAACCTGCAGCAGTCTGAAACGAGTTTGCCATGAAAACACCAGGGGGCCTAAATCGCGGAGAAATCAATTCTCGTGCAAATACATGGACTGCGTTGGATTAAAGTGTTTGGGAATTTGAAAAAATAAAAGCACGAGAGAAGCCACCGTAGAGTGAATCCAATCGTGGCTATCACAGCATTCGGATCATATTCTTTTGCCTAAGATACACAAAGCGTATTGATTGATATCGAGAGATTTACCTTCTAGTTTGGTTTATAAATTAATAAGGTCGATTTGCGTCTTTCGGACGCTTCAATTGAACTTTCAGCCGTTTCATGCCAATCTGAAACCCGTTCATTGCCTGAATGGCTGCTTGTGCACTTGCTGGGTTATCAAAACTCACAAAACCTAAAAA
>JAQFYZ010005069.1:0-10064 GCA_034695085.1 Cylindroiulus punctatus
GGCAAAATAGAAAATTTACACTAGATAGATTGGAACCAAAAAATAAAAATTCATACAAGATAGAATGGTTAATAAATCGAAAATTTTTGCAAAAAAGTGAACTGATTTTGCAAATGTTTTGAAAAAAATGCAAAGAAGTAAACTGGTTTTGCAAAAAAATGCAAAAAGTAAACTGATTTTGCAAACTTTTTGCAAAAAAAAAATGCAAAAAGTCAGCAAAGTAGCAAAAGTTGCCTTTTGCAATAATTTTGAAAACAAATGTAAAAAAAGTGAGCTGGTTTTGCAAAAAATGAACAGCTTTTGAAAAGTTTTTTAAAAAAATGCAAAAAATGAACTAGTTTTTGCAAATATTTTTTTAAACATGTATGTTTAGGCCTCCATATACATGTACATGTATGTGCTCACTGCAGACTTGAAAAGAGGTCATGTCATGTCATAAAATTACCGTTTCGATTATATAATGGTCGAATTTTGGTGACGGACCCCGTTTGAAAAAAAAGCTGGATCCGCCCCTGACTGCACATGTATGCCCAGGCGCCAAGAGCACTTTGGGCCCCCATCGATTGTTGCACAATCTCGACGCTCATCCCATACTGATCCCGCGATTATCAATTAAATCTGCCCACGTGGCCACTCGCCCCTCATTTGCATTCTGTTTGTCAGTCGCCACTGCTGCCAGCTCTTCTGCAGGGAGCAGTCGTCGCCTTCGATTAACAGATCACGTTGCCGGGGGCGGCCCCTGGGCACGTTGCCCCCCATCCATTGTTTGCAGGCTGCCCACGCACCTTTTTTTTGCGGGCCTTAAAAGACGAGCCGCACTCCTGTGGGTTTTCGGGTGGGTGGGGCGTGTGGGCAAGCGCCAGCCTTCCCAACACCCCACCAGATCCGCCATTTTTTCCCCAGTTTTTTATTTTTCTACACCCAGCTCGTGGGGGGCTTGTGGGATTCGTGTGGGCAAGATTGCGTGAGCAGAGCCAACCTCAACAGCAAGTCACAGGATCCATTTTCCGCGTGTACCTGGCACAGCGCGACAGTGGGCGTGTTGCACGTTATGCAAATATGCTGCTGGATTGGAATGACACTGGAGCGCCAAAAATAGAACGGATCGTGCACGTGTCTAACCTCAGTTATTGGAAAAACAATTAAAAGTGGGTGCTGTCTGCGCCCTCCACAGCTATTGAAGCATCGAGCTTCTGGCTCGAATGCCTGGTCAACATTCAGTCAACAGACTGAGTCAACAAGGCCGTCCTCCAAAACTGAATGTGCATGATCAGTTTGGAAAACTGATTCTCGTGCACTTATCAAAATCTGCATCGCTGTACAAACGCATTTTTCTGCGAAGGAGCGTTTAGACAATTGGTACTATCCAGTACCATGCTTGGTCATATGTTTGCCAAATCTTCAAGCTTCACAGTGAGATTTTCGACTGCACCAAAGCGAGGGGACCCACCCCATAGCAGGGGATTTTGTAGAAACTATGTTAGTTTAGGTTAGGTTGTCTACACTCCAGTGTCTGCACTGGAGTGTTTGTACTGATGCTGCCTACACAATGCAATCCATTCGAGTTCTATTGGTCGTATTTTTTCCGTGTCATCAGTCGTTGCAATTCTATTCCAAAGGGCAGTCTCAATTTAACAATGATGGGGGCCACCCTAGCTGCGGTGTAGCTGGCAAATAAGTCGAGTTGATGGATTGCACCCCCTACTAAATGCGGTGCCAATACTAGGATACCGAGTTGAATTTAGCTTGAAAGTTTGCAAAGTACATGATAAGCAGTGCTGCAAATATTCAGTGCATTTACAAATGGAGGAGCAAAGTTCAACAGTTGATTGGCAGTCTTGTCTTCAACAACCGAAATACAACTTCCTCTCATCCAGAAATCAAGAAACCATACCCCTCCAAGAACCCACATTTGGAATTTCTGTGCAAAGAACAAACTGCCAGTTATCAGCCAATGAAAGACAAGTGGACAGTAGGCAACTGTCAAATATTGGGTGCTTGGATCGCACCCCTACCACATGGCATATCTCAGCTGACAGCTGGGCACTGGGTTGAATTGCACATTTGCACTTCACTTGCTGCAATTCTCGAAGGAAGAATGCGATAGTGCTTTCTCTACCACTACTTCAGTTGGGGCCATGACGACCCTCTCGCTGCATTGCAAATGCTTCAAAAAACAGAAAAAAGTTTGTATCACAGTGACACTTAGCAACTCGTGTTTGCGCAGACTTCTGGTCACTAGGAACCGAAGTCCACCTGACTGCCTGCTGCCTGAAATCAGCCTCGCTGTTGACGATGCTTCCCTGAAACACATTCGTCCATGGCAACAATTCCAAGCCTGCCATTTTGTGCATGACCTTGTTTGCCAGCAACCTCCGTCTCGAAGAATATCGACGTTTTGATTTATACTCAGCCTGCGGCCATGGTGGTCTTTGGCTTCAACGCAAACACCCACTGCCTGTAAAGTCAAATTATCATTTTCTAGAATTTCTACCAACCTGAGCATCACTGAGGCTCTCCAGGGCTTGCAAGACGCTCTGCTCCGGCTTCTGAGTCTGAAAGTGCAACGGGGAAAAAAGGAATTAGATTGATTAGCAGTGGGATGTCGCAGCTCTCGGTGGAAACCAGAGCCGAGGAATTTTCCTCATTTGAATTTGGGAAAAATCGATTTGAGCAGAACATGGGGAGGAGGCGTCGCTTCCTCCTGGGCCATGTAGGTGGAAGCGTGGGAAAGCTCTTCGCTCGAAATACAGATCTGTTTTCTGCAATATCCCGGTGGTTGCATTCCAAGATTCGCTCTCGAAAATAAACATCTTAAGTCTTTGGCCTCCCCCCACTGGATTCAGCCAACGCAGCTGAAGATCCCATGTACATGTAAGGTGCAACACAACGGCGACGTGGGGGGATGGCCAATAATATCGGAGTGCTTGTGTGGGGGCTGGGGCGACAGGGAGGCCATCCCAAAATAGGCGAGTTGGCTTTGGACTGAAAATGGCACTTTAATCGAAATTCGGAGGCCTACTGGGTCTGATGAGCTTGCTATGAATATACAAAATTCCCTGCAATCGTCGTTACTGTTCAGGAATCCATTCCATTCTTAGACATTGGAAAACTGAAAATAGCAATGACCACTGACAGAGCTGTCCCCAAACTTTTTCCTTCATTGCCCAAATAATCGTTTATCGGAAAGTCCTTTCTTACTCACATCAGATAAAATTATTATAATATCAGCAAGAATGAATGCTGCGTGGCTTATCAAAATTCCAGGTTATTCCAATGCCTTATACAGTACATGTACATGTACATCTATTCCGTTTTCCTTAAGGACAAAAGAAGCCACACTTCGAAGAACGTCCCACTCCAGCATAGCCGTTATGAGAAAAGGGGCATTAACAGCTCGCAGGCTGGCAGTGATTGCCTAGGTTAAGGGGACGCTAAACCAGAAATTAATTTCTAACTCAGTTTAGGTTAGAGTGAGTGTCGACATTATGACTGGTGTCATTCCTGTCTGCTAGACAAGTAGGGTTGAAATGTACATACTTTGTGCACATTTGAAGCAGGGCATATTCCGTAGTATGTCCAAATAAAGTCGCACACCAATAGTGTTGCAATAACAACGCGTGAAATCACATACTGACGATAATACTTGTAGTTACTGCTAGTTGTGTCGTCTGGTTCCTATTTCGTAAAAAAATGAGTTGATGAATTTCAGAATAGACGTGAGGAGTTGAGGTTTTCAATGTTCCTAACCATGTAGACTAGCTATCATTCAAGTACCATGACGTGATCTCTACTACTAATCTTCAGATGCATCAACTCCTCACAGCTATCCCTCAGATTTATCAACTCCTCACAGCTATCCCACAGATTCATCAAATCCTCACTCATTTTTTTTATGAAATTTGACCCGGTGCTCCATCTACAGGTTTTTCCGATAATCTTAGTGCTCATAGGTTGTCATCTGTAGGCCATTATATCGATGGTAATGAGCTAGAAATTGACAATTTCCAGGGTCAACACAATATCCAGTACAGGGTATTTCTAGTCCAGTAAGAGACACTGGTTACAATGCATTTAAAATTGGTAATGGGTACTTAAAAGAGTGTAGTTACCTAAAGAAAAACCACTTACCCAATTTTGGGCATTTTACCCATGCTTGGGGAACTCGGTCAAAGCTAGAATGTTCACGAGCTAACTAGAAACACTGACAGCCTGCGTGAGTTAGGAATGCGCTGAAGTACTAGGCGGAAGTGAGCGATGTTAAAATTGGAAAAGTTCAATCTGATCTTGGTGCATGGCCAGAGCGGTTCTGGAATTTCGGATCAATGAAGGCCAAGGAGTTTCATTACGCTCGCATCACTGCATCACCTTGGGAGTTGACTAGTTCCCCATCTGCCCAACTAAGGTGCATTTCAATTCGAGGCTGAACAATGCACGATATCGTACACTTTCCATCGCCCGATTCTTTTAGTGTCAGCTTGCTCACTGAAGGTCCATGACTGCACGGCTGCGCAAGCACGAGCTCAAGTTGCCAAGAAGTGATTGCGGAGTTGCATTAAACCGGTTCGGTTTTAATTTACTGAGCTGGCTTTGCCTGCTTCCTGTGCCACACATTTGCCCGCCGCAAATGCCATGCGCCTAAAATACCAATTTTTTTTAGCTTGTGGCACATTAACCTACAGGGTGTCCGCTGGATTTGGTAGTGTACGTCCCATGACTTCTCACTGACTATTCGGATGTGGGGCCGTTCAAGTTTTGTCATCACAAGATCATCATTTTTCAGACACCCTGTGTTAGCACTCACCAATATGGTTTTGGAAATACCCCTGCTTCCGAGTGATGACATGATCATTGGCAAGAAAAACTGTCGACTTGAGGGAGTTGTAGCAAGATGAAAAATGACAATTTCAGTCAGTGGTACTGGTTGACAACCCCACCCCTCTGAACTTGATGACATCACACTTAAACGTCCTGAATGTGTTCAACAATGAGTACCACACGTCCTCAACAATGGTAGCAGAAATGTGGATGGTATTCGGATGGTAGCACTACCATTTCACCAAACATTCCGCCATTGCCTGAAAGTCAATTCCAAAGGGCAACTTGACGTGATCTACTTAGATGACATGAATTTGGCAGGTACCAAAGTGCCCCAAATCGGCACATCAACTGTACTAAAATAGCCAGTGCTTCAATGAAAGGCAAACTGACATGGTCCTAACGGTCACTGCATAACTTTTCCGCGACTTCCATGAACTAGCACATAAAATGGCGCTGCAATAAGAGCACCTTGAACATAATTTCGCAATTTTGGAAATATGTCCAAACGTTTTCAAAGCACAAGCATTTGGAAAGCAGCCTTGGAAGCACGCTCACGAGTGACAGGGCGTTGAAGGAAGAGACCCGACCTCCCATAAACCAGTGAAGAAATGTGGCGAAATTGTGCCAAAAGGATTATTTTACTTCTGGGACTTCCTGAATTTTATTTTCGGGCGAGTGACACGAACCAAATCGCTGATGAGGGACACTGCTGACCCACATTGGAATGTATAAATAGCAGAATGCACCCTCCCGGGCTCTTTGATGAGCATAAGGCGCTTTTAGTCAACGTCTACCTAGTGGTCAACCACAATGTCCGGCTTAAAATATCCGGTCCGAGGGATGGTCTTCGATTTAGTAGCCCGCTGTTATATATGACCCAGGTGGAGCCTTGGCCAACGGTCAGCCCGAGGGGTGGCGCATAAAAGAGCGAACATTTGGTCCAGTAAATAAGGGGAAGATAGCAGATTGATGAGATAGGTCGGAGATTTACAGCGTTTCGTGTCTCGCAGTTACCAAAGTGGAGTGAAACTTGTTTTATTTCGGCTTGCACCCCACTCTGGAGCCATTATTCATGGCACATACACTCCCCCCTATCTTCGATCCATGCACACTGCACACCCTGTGGTTAGGGGTTGAATGTCTGGCCATTCCCAATGGCTTTTTGCAGTTTTCAAGTTATATCCAGCGCAGTGATTTTAATTAGTAGTGCTTCGTGATCTTAATTTCGTTGCTTCAACTATGTGGAAGCATGGCCGAGGTCAGGGGTGCCATGAATCACAATGACCACGCGATTTTAAGCTGGAATGCAGCAAGAATCATTACATTTTTTAAATTTCGGTTTCATGTCCTCACCTGGAAACAGATTGAGCTTGTCTGTTAACGGAATTTTCAAATATTGTCGTCACCTGGGGGTTGGCCGAGGGCTGAGAACATGCTAAGTCATTTCTGGTGAAATTTTGTGAAAAAATTTGGTCAACTCAAAATCAAGGGGATGTTTTCAAAGGGATGCTCGAAAGCAATGATAACGTGGCTGACAACTACGATTGGCAGGTTTCCGTACTCAAGATACTTATCATGTAGTGGGCCTGCTGTACTTCGTTGGTATGTGAATGGTCATTGGCAACGCAAGAGTCGTTTTCAACTTACAAACAATCCGGTTTCCACCATTGGCAGCAGCGTGACGTTGCTTCCGTCTTGGACGCCATTTTCGCTCAGGCTTCCGTCTCGCAGCTCCCTGCAAGGAACAAAAAACAATAAATCATTAGAACAAGTAGGTTCTAAAAGCGAAAAATGTGGGGGTCCATATGGAACCACCAATGAGGCAAACGTGCCACCAAGGCGCCAACTCCCAGAATAGCAGCTCCATGTCGAAGTCCCTCCAATAAAAAACTAGAAAATGGCGGCAGGCCTGAATGCACCTTGCACAGGGACGCAAAAAAAAGCGAAATTAAACAGGCTATTGGCGTGTGGGTGGCGTAAAAGTCTTTCAAGCTCGGAGTGTGGGAAGAGTGCCAGAGACAGCCAGAGCACACAAGAGCAACATGCAATGCTCGTCTGAAAAACCGAAGGTAAAAAGGGGTCTGGCGAATGAAAAGCTGATAATCAGGTTGGTGGTAATGGGGGCTGTGGGCCAAGAAGATGGAGACGGATTCAGAGATGGCGAGACTGCCGATCGATGCAACATTCCGGTGCAGAGAACTGTCATGGGCAGACTGGGATACGCCTCATGCACCACCTTGGGAGAGGTGGGTTGGGGAAAAGTGAAAGCACTGCTCCAGACACGAGCTCCATTGAGAAACATGTCCTAAAAAAGGTTGGTAATTGAGCCAATGGGTGTTGATGTTACCGAGGACGTCATCAACAGCAACTTCAAAGGACAACTCAAAAATTGAAGATTTGAATTTCAATAGGATCCAATTGCCAGACGTATGTCTGTGAGATGATCAACCAAATTTGAAATATAGGGGACGGGGCTTTATGGTATCATTTATGTGTTGAGGCACACGAGTCTTGTTAGGATTGGTTCATACTGCACAACATGTTCCTTTCATCACAGAAATCACTGAAATTAATGCACAACATGTTGCATGAATTAAGCACTAACTCTGAATAGATAAAACGTCCATGCGTCAAGTCACTGTATGAGCAAGTTTACATGGAATGTATTAGTGTCACCTGGTGGTAACATGTATCGAAATACCCACAATCCGCTGCATCAATAAACAGCAAGCTCATTGGGGTTGTGGCCACTGGTGAGAGGAAGGAGCTCAACAACAACAAAAAAAAACATTGGAGGCGCTTCAGCTCGAGGCGTCAGCCATTTTCCTTTCAACAACTTAAAACCAGGAATCCCTAATCGATAAGCGACACCTCTCTGATTGGCTGTCTTTCAGTTCCATCAGTTCGTATTTCTACTATAGCTCCCCCATGTGTGCTATACACTCGTACCTCTTTATACAGCCGCTCCTTATACAGCATTTCGCTATAACGGCCTTGGCCATAAATGATAAATGCGCCTATAGGATTTTAAAGAGGGAGTGGACAGAATGGGGGTTGTACCAGCGATATATGTGCCTGCAAATGCAATAACGGCACATTGCCAAATTAGAAATTTCTGAGATAATCTGTGCATTGCGCATGCAAATCAATTGCGTGGTGGGAAAGGGGTTGCATTGAGTTGCATCGGCAAAGTTACATCAACATACATGTGCATGTCTATCTGTAAATTATTATTGCCTCAATTGTTTTAAAATTGGAACTATCTCGTTGATTTTACATGGCATTTACAATGCAAAAACATGCATGATTCGTTATCCAGCCCCGATCGGGCAATTTCCAGGAACCCATCTAGGCCGTATAACGAGCATTAATAAAGTCTTTTCCATGTCGTACTGCTCATAAAGCAAGCGCATTGTATTCGTTGCAAAGCAATCATTTTAGTAAGTGGTATCTTGGAAATATTTATGCTGCCAAGTCCTGCAGCCCTGATCTGTATCAAGCCCCAGTTTTTTTTCATTTTTCGGAATTGCTTTTGGCGCATTCGTTATTACCGTGTACTCGACCCTGGGCCCGCTTATTTCTTCACTGTCGTATTTCTGCGAAACAGAAATTTTATTCAAAAACCCCACGGGAAGTAGTTTACAAGCGACCGCTGAGGGTCACACCTTGGGCGGGTGGTGGCAGGTATCGCGTGTTTACGACAATCGCAATATCTGGCAGCTGTAAAAAAATAGCGAAAAGGCTGGAAACGTTTACGCATTTTTACCTATTATTTATAGTTCGGTTAGCTCGTTTCGTATCTCGTTTTACAGGTACGCCGTTTTTCTTTTTTTGCAGAAAAAACCTTCGGCCCTGTGAGGCTAAGTAACGTGTTTCCTCGAAAGGCGTCCGCCCTGCCAGAAAAACCACCACGGGGGTTTTTCTTCCGAGAAAACATTATCAGCTCTTCATTAATCATGACGCAGTTCCCTATCTGATCAGCTGATCGAGGAAAACCGAAGACAGTCATGAGGTCAGTGTTTCTGCGTAACTTTTTTATCTCGGAATCATGCACGTGTTTGCAGGAAATTTAAGTCGGAAATTTAAAGTGATACTCAGGGCCAGCGCAACAATTAATTTCAGAAATTTAATTTTGTTTCACTTTTACTTATCCTTTAATGAAAGAAACGACATCTTTTTCTTGACAGGTAGGTTAGAAATTGTATACGTTTTTTATTCTCTGTCACAGCTTGAGCCAATCGTTGTGCCAATTTGGTTACCTGACAGAGAATAAAAAACGTATACAATTTACTTATCCTTCCTTTTTGTTATCATTTTGTTGTAACATGTTTTATTTTTCTACTTTGATAAATCAACCCCCCCCCCAAATCACATGACATCTCAAATGCTTGAATTGACAAAAGCCATTTGATTTACAGTGTTCTACACTAGAAGGTTACTGATCGTATCTTTCCAGTCAGAAACCAAAGCACATACAGTATGTTGTGTTGCACAAAAGTACGTTTATTAGCGTTAAGTCGAGCTTGTAACCTGAGTGACTTTCCTACAGGTGAAATTACCACATTGGTTGTGCAGGGTTAGCACAATTTCGTAACCCGACTTACAGTGTATGGGTTAGGTTACATGCATTTTGCTTATCTATTTTGTTTGCTGCAATTTTCCTTTGCATTATTCCTTGCTTCTTGCAGTAACATTTTATGCATGGGTAAATCCCGTATTTCGCAAACCAATTTACATGCAAGTTTACAATTTTTGAGATTCGACTGCACACCGAACCTACATCTCAGGTGCCGACTGAGTGTGACTGTGACAAAGTAAATTGAATATACTGTACAGTAGAACCTGTCTTAACTTATACTGTGTTAACTTATAACCTCCATAACCTAATATTAGCGGCCGGTCCCGAGCTCGTCCCCATGCTTGAATGATGTCCCTGCCTAAGTCAATAATCTGTCTAAACCATTACGTGGTGCCCGGTCCCTACAGTATTGACTTAGACAGGTTCTACTGTAGTTGAAGCCAAGTGCACCAATAAGCCCTACTCGTACATTTTTTGTTGAAGTACACTTGCAGACCTCGTTACATATTGTTTTTTTTTTAAAAAAAAAACTTAAGTGAACTAACAAAATTTCACGACCCATTTAAGGCTGATCGAAAGGGCCATTTAAAATGCGTGGTAATTTTCGGACACCCTGCATAATATTTCCACCATGCAAAACCATGCAAAATTTGTTCGGTATTTT
>JAQFYZ010005070.1:0-10064 GCA_034695085.1 Cylindroiulus punctatus
ATCGCAAACTGGCGATTGGATTCTATTGGTCGGCGCTTTCAGCCCAGTTCCATCACTTCGTGGTTCTACTATAGTGTCTTAAGGGATGCTCACCACTGAGAATATTGAAATGTGTCCAACAGTGGACTTTCTAATCCTATTATTGTATGTAGACCCTACAGTAGTTCGACCAAATAATGGAAAGTTTTGATATTTGACATTCTGCCTCAATAGTTCCCCTTCGAGACTTGTAGTTTTGTGGACGACAGATTTGATAGTTTGATAGAGAACTGAACTGTTTATAATGCAGCACCCTGCCCTGTATGCAAATACGTTTAATTGTTCGAAAATCTGCTCTCGTTTGCCCAGCGCACATTCACGAGCGGGCTAATTAGTTTCTGCTAAAGTGCTGGACTCAACTTGGCCACCCTTCGGTATTGATTTTTCACGTTTTCGTGTCCATCATGACAAACAAAGCCCACGAGTCCACTTCACAGAATGTAAATAACCGCGAGCCTTTATGACATTAATCATTTTGCATCATTTATTCCGAGCGGCACGCAGGCCCTGGATAATTATTATTTTTGGCACGTATGTCATGGACCGTTCCCCCCAAATGGGTGACTAACCACGGCCCGCAACAATCGTGACTTTATCGTATTACAATCAAAATAATCGCCAACGTGAATTGCCGCCGCCTCCATAACCCGTGACTTACTTTCCCCGTTGGTTAATCGATCAATACCTTTGTTTTTTTAATGCAACGTTGGGCTAATGCTGCTTCGTGCATTGGCCAACACTATAGTAATCTGAGCTTTAAGTTTTCTACGAAGTCGATGTTATGATTAGATTTCTGGGAACGGTTTTGCATTACTTGCTCATTGTCTGTAACGTTTTGCCGTATACACCAGGGGTGAGGCCGATTTTGATATTCTGGATCAAAATATTACCATTAGCAAATTCTGCAATTGTGAGTCATCACCATGACGCCATAAATAAAGGGCATAAATAAGTTTACTTTTTGTGTATACTTTACTTTACCACGGCATTGTCGATTGTCACTTCTTTATACAAACTTTGCAATTGCCACAATCTCTCCTATTGAAGCACAAAGCTGTGTCTTCACTTTCGAAACAACAGCCTTTGAGGTTCATTGCGCGATATCCATATGTACTCAAAATATTAAATTTGGCTTCCGTAATTCATTATCAGTTTGTTCTACAGTATTTGCTCTCAGTGTTTCCCTGTATGGGATCAGGCTGTGTGGGATACTCGCTAACGTCTGTGCCAGTAATGTCATTATTATCTAAGTCAAACAGAAAGGAGGTTAACGACCGCTTATGCTGGATATGTTATTAGTTGGCTATATCTCTACCTGGTCTTTTAATCCTGCGACCAATTCAATAATAATTGTGTGGGGAACCAGCTGCGTTTCTATTTTTAAGCCTGTCCCCCTACCTTTGCTCACCAGATTGAGCCTCGTCCAGGCACCCTGTTTTTGGTGAAATGTTAGTAGTGTCACCTGTGGGGGGAGATGTTTACTGCGACAGCATGAATTTTTAATACATCTAAAACTGCTCGCCACAGATGTGAGCTCGCCATAAAAACGTTTGTCAAACAAAAAGCAAAACCAGGGCCCAATTTCACAAAAATGAGGAGTGTGACGAATTGATGAAACTGAGAAATAGCTGGAAGGAGTTAAGGTTTCCATGTAATGAGGAGGAAGAATAATGAGGTGCACTTTGAAAAATGTTAGGCTCGGCTCATAATCATGTTGCATGTCAGTAAGACATTAACTGCATGAACCAAGATAACAATATTCGAAAGTGCACCTCAATACATGTAATGGTTTCCTCCATGCTCAATACATAACTTACCATATGGATGATGATGATTATGATGACGTCTATTTACAGTACATTGAAGCATTTTGTGGATTATCTTACAGACATACGTTTGGCGCATAGATCCAATTGAAATTCAAGTCGTTCGACTGTTATCAAGAGTAACAATCGAACAAAATGGAGTCCCATGCAATTCTCATTAACACTATGGTTTCTTCCTTGTCAGTACAAGGACTGAATGAAAAGGCAATTGTAGCATTCGTCTGAGCTTCCTCAGCGAACGACCGAAGCTAAACGAATTGTTTTACAAAATGCAAAACAAATAGCTTACACAGGTAACTCAATGCATCCCTTTCACCAAGGCCAGGAGGTTAGTGAAACAATGGTTTGTCAGAGATTGATTGGATTCTGTATACGACTTCTGTTCTTCAATTACGTTTGGGATTTGCCTTCTTCGGATTGATTTTGTTTTCCTTAATTTTTTCCCCACGTCCATTTGCCTCTGCCAATGCTTTTGTGTTTCAAAAAGTGCACATCTGCGGCTTGTGATGGCTGCCTAACTTCCTGCTAGCGTCTCCCCCATCACTTCACAGCGGTGGATCCACATTTTGTGACCCATTCGCTTCGTGCAATATTAATAATATTATAAATGGACGCTCGTCCCATTTGTGATGCATCCCGGCCATGCATTGTTCGAGGAGATAGGAAAGCTTCATAATATTTTGAGAGGCCTTTCAGTGGTTTTGTTTTTTGAACAGCATCCTGGTGTCCAACGAGGAACATCAGAGATGGTTGGCTGCTCCTACTTCATACATGGCTGCTCCATGAAGCATTACACGTATAGTGAACTTTCGAGTGCTTGCTATAAAGGTTTTCAGGATTACTAACAAGCACCATGCAGGTTGTGTCTCACCTAGGCCTACCATCTGTTGATATCGGAGTCTATTTGATCAAAATGCTATTGCCACAATTGAACGTGCAACAGGGTAACGTGTTGAAAAATTATTCAGACGAAAATATTTCACCTCTTTCAGTTGATCATTTGGAAATGGTTCTTGCCTGTTCAACATGTGCAAGTCTAATTTTGCCCTCTTCAAGGGTGGCCATTTGATGTAAATTTCAAATGGAATTTTTGGAATATGATTCAACGCTGCGACCTCCATATTAGATGGTGACGATTAACCTTGCTTGCACGAAACAATGCATTGTTTGCGATGAAAATGTTTAAATGTGACTTTCCTGGGAAGGACTGAAGAATGTTGCATTCAAAATGTATGTGGTCACTCCTTGTTTTTGTTAAATTTATCCCCCTTTTTTAAAGACTGCTATTGATTTTATTTATTGCTATACATTACATGTACGTCTTTACTATGTTATAAATTGATTCATTTTTAAGGAAATGTGGATGATCCAGCCACCCAAGTGTCATCCTAGTCATGATAGCTAGGACAGAAATGTGGCAAACAACGAGTTTGTATTTGTTTCTAGTTCAACAGGTTAGTCTAGCATTCGTTTTCCTATCAATGCCACGACTTTGTAACTTGTTTTCGCCATCAGCGTGATGGCAAAAAAGGTGTTACTGCTTTAATTACCCTATCTTATCTATAGTGTCAAATGGCTATTAAGCTTTATTCACTTCACCTTCATTCGGCGACGTATTAATCCCATTCGGAAATGTCAATTAAGATACGCAATTACGAGCAGCGTGACCAACTTAAAGGAAATCGTTGTCTCCAGGTGTGTCATGTTCTGTGGCCCTTTTTTGCTGAAATTGTTTTGAAAAGGGAAAGAGGTGAGCGTTTATTTTTTATAGGCAGCAGTCAAAATAATTAAAGGTTAATAACTGAGGTAACTGTAGAACTTAGCTCTGCCATTATGTCCAAACAATAACCTAGCCTACTTGCCCGTGTACCTTGACCTGATACGGTATTGGAACTTGGATGCACTTTAATGAAGGACAGTCTTCAAGGCGTTTCCTGCTTCTTACCTCATAACATGATATTGGAAATCTCCTCTCTTGAAGAACAGTTCACGCATTTTAACACGAGGCGCAAAAAATAGTTTATTAAATCTAGGTAGCGAAATTATTTAAATTGTCTTTCAGCGGGGTGTTTGTATTACGAGTCCAATTGCGAGAGAACCTTTTTTTTATAATCTTCAATAAAAAATAAGGCCACAGTACGACCTCTGGTGCAAAATTGGGTAAAAAACAATACATTTTAGTAATTTCAAATTAAAGTTTGCTTCGCGTGTCCGTTTTAAACAAATTATTTTGGCGGAGATATGCAATTTTCCTCACCCAGGTCGCGTTTAATTTGATTCTTATCTGTTTTAGTTCAACATTTCTCATTGCAACGCCTTGCGTAGTTTATTTCCTGATCTTTAACTCTGAAAATCATTCCGCAAATTTAGCCAAGCGAAGCGGCTGCACATGTACTGTATAGGGAAATTTGGACGAAAATGCTACAGTTCAAAACCTCGAATACACCTGATTAAATTTGGGCAGGTTCAAATAAGGTTCCTTAGTTTAAAATTGAAGTCAAAAAATATTTTACTGACGTCCTAGTGCACCCACATGTAGTCTAAAGTCCAGTTATTAAAACCGTTTTGGATTATAATGCAAGTGCTAGGGTTCCCTCGACTTTCAAAAATGAAATTACCTTACTCTCTAGGGTATTTCATTACCTTATCGAGTTTCACCATGTCCAAACTAGATAAATTTCATGATTTTTTCCATGATTACCCATATATTGTTATCTTGGTTCCCTCCAACTCTTGAGGTGGCATATTGCACGGTACAATACTGTACATGTACATGTTAGTGATTGACATGTGTACCGAATTATTGAATATAATTTCTGTTTGTGGGAATATGTAAGATATATTGGTGACCGGGATACGCATGCACTATAGAAGCCATTTTTCAGAAGACGTGCTTTCAAAATTCTCGGCAAGTCATCAGAGTCTGTCAGCATTTTAAATTAAACAGAGCACAATCGACATTATCTGATCCATAAAAATTTGCCAGTATAAAATCACGTGAACTACTGAGTTCTGAATACGGTTTTAAAAGCAGGCTCGGATTACCAGGTCGTAAATTTGATTGCAACATTGCGTTGAAATAATCTGGCAATATGGCCGAGTGTTTATTGAAGTTCTAAATGGTGTCCTGATGAGGGTCATGCGATGATGGAGGGGTCAATTTTTAATACGTTTGCTCGTATGGTGCCAAAGTGAGTCCAATTTTTATTGCCTGTTACTTGGCCTGTTGCACAATTTTGAGGGTTACAAAGTGTGGCTAAATTAGAATACAGCTGCTGTAAATTTGCAGTATGTTCAAATAATGTATGTCAAAAACTTAATTTGAAATGTTGCACATTAAAAAAATTGTAGTAGGCCTACTCTTTAAATACGACTTGTATTAGTTATGTAATGGTATTTATTATCACAGCACTGCATTGACTCCTTTGGTGTGCTATGCAGTGATATACATGTATACAGGGTGATCATAAAGTCGTTATCAATACAAAAACTGCTCTAAAAAGAGTTACGAGGAGGGCGGCAGAAGTTGCAGAAGTTTTTCATGTTTGGCTTATCCACCAATATATAAACATACCAAACATGTGCATAATCCAGCCATGGGGGAAGAGTTCCCCTTCGTGCTATTACGTATCCAAAATTTCGTTTTCGATTTTCGTCATGAAAACACGGGCTACACCTCGTCCAGCCCATGCTCTTACCAAATTCAATGGCAAGTTGAATTTTAGTTTTAGCTCTTTTGAAATGTTTTTGTGTTTGTGCACCCATGTGTTCATTTATCCATTTGGGACGTTCTGCATGGTACCGTGTGTGCTTCAGTTTTCCTGGGGCCCTTTTCCGACACCTGCAAGGCTTTTTTACCCCACAGGTCGCTCGCCTACTATGGGTTCACTATGGCCAAATTGTCCAGAGGTGCCAAGGGGAGGGGTACGATTTTGTGAGGTGAAAAGGAAGCTTCATTCACGGCAGCTCCGCCGCACAAAGGTGGGAACGATTTGGGTAAAAAAATTCAAACCTGAAAATGTGGCTGTAAGGGTCGAAAACTTTTCATTGGAAACCATGAGTAATGTGGAAAATGGAAGTTGGGTTTTTGGATTGGTCAGGCATGGCTCGGCCATATCTTAGGGTACACAAAGGCGTTAACAAGCCTTATCTACGGGGAGTCACACACCGGGGCATTAACTCATATATCACGGGGCCAACTTGGCCTGCCACGTGTATTGAACCTGGTCCAACCGCAATGGACACAATGGCAACAACGAAATGAGGCTGAAAGAGGAGGGTAAAGGTGGGGCTACTCCTCCCCTCTCTTTGCTCACTCACACTCCCATTCCATTTAACCAGTACAGTGAGTGGTTAACGAGGGGAACTTGACACCTGGGGTGACAGGGGGATCACCTTGTTACATGTGACTCTTGGGTTTCCAGACTACGGTAGCCTTGTGATATTCCCATCGGTCTATCTGTAACCATAAATGGATCTCAGTGTGAGCAGTTGGACTTAGGAGTCTTTTTGGACATTGCCAGAACTTCCAACATCCCAATTTGACCAGCAATGCACTGCATGTGGTAGAGTCGAACCATCTCTTCATTGACAGTTGTCAGAATCTTGCACAGAAGCAAATATTTGAGCTGATTTTTCATTCAAGATGAATCATCAGCATTGGGTAATAGCAATGTGGTGCAGGGTGCAGCCCAATATGTTAGACGGTTTAAGTTTGACGATGCGTCAATATTTTAGTCGATGACTTGTGTTAAAAGATTATGAGCTTAAGTTTTTGAGAACATCACATTGCATTCAGGTAAATAACTTACTATTAGACTATGCGTGTATTTGTAACGTGAAAGTGTACACTTTTGTAATACTTATGTATACATGCTGTACTGTGTTCATTTTTCATGTTACAAATGACATAATGAACGTATTTACAGGTAAATGTTGCAGTTGACACAATGACACAATACAATGTTGATCTAGAACTCTTGATGCACCAACGTCACACCATGAACTAAATGTTATGAACCCCTACTCATACAAGTATGTTTTGGCTAGCCACCAAATGTTCACCCTGCACCAAATTTGATGAGTCTAATGTATGCAAGTAGATAATATAACGTGTTGATCAGATTACCTGAGACCCACGATAAAACTCAAACTTTACCAATACACCTAAGTTGTTTATCGCTTACGATATTTTGAATGTATTTTTGAGGCAGTGTTGAAAATGAATGGGTCTGCAAAATCGAGGTGTCCCCCCTTCCCCATTGAATGTCCCACCCTTGTCCTGTCCCCATACCTATCTACCCCCTAACCAATTCTAAAACTGACTTTAATCCGCACGTGACTTCGGTAGGAACCGTGTTTTCTAGATTAGTATAGCACCAACTATAAACAGTCTAGTACGTACCCATTCTAAAGTTCCCCCTCCATAACATCCCTCGTATAGCTCATTAGCATATTTAATTTCAAAAGACGGCTACTGAGCTCCTAACCAGTATAGGCTCTCTTATCGTACTCCCCTGGATCGTAATACGCTTATCTATTTCATAAGTGAAATCTATTTAAGCAGCAGAAATGGGTCTGTAGGGGGACCCCCACCTATTAGATTTTAATCTAGACTTAAGCCAGAAACTTGGCCGTGTGGAATTAACAAGAAAAAGTTGGCAGTTTTCCCTGCATGTGCATACCCTTGTCATCATCATTACTTACTCTGAATAATCTCTTTATAACGAATTACATCACATGGCACAGATAGCAGAGATTGTAAGACGATGGAATTATCTGGAATTTTAATGTAATTAGGGCCTAAAGTATATCGAGTGGCTACCAGCATGAAGTATACACAAAGTTTCTTATTTTTAGTTTATTTTTTTGCTCTGGTCCCCCACCCCATTCTTTGTTGTCAAAATTCTGCCTGTGTGATAACCATGACTAGTATTGTCAATTAAAACTCGTTCGTTGTTTTTATTTCTTCGGTTATTCACGTAGTGGACAACTGGAATTTTCTGATGGAAATCTGATTTTTTGTTGGCTTATTTTAGTAGTTTTGAAACTGCATTATTAGTACAATGCAGTGCTACATACGGATAAGTTGATGAGAATGTCATGGCCGATCAATGATTGTATGTGAAATCTGTCTAAGTTGAAGGTGATATAGTCTACATGTAGAGAAAACAAATCAGCATCATCATGCCTGGGGAATCAATTGATGCATATTCTTTCAAAAGTATCAGTCCGTTTAGGATGATGGCAGAGTAAATGAACCAAAACACTAATTTGGTTGGCTGAATCAATGGGTCAATGAGACATTCTGAAGTCAAAATAGACGAAAAAAACACGATGTTATAATTTGTTTCCAATAAGCTTACACTCTACATGCTTTCTGTATTTGCGTTATGTGATATCTGGATGAGTCGCATCATCATTTCTTGGTTCACTTGTGAGGTAAACGACCTCAAACGTATATCATCGGTGATACCTTCAACTATTGTTTTATTTCAATTCCTGGATTACTTTCGAATGAAAACTTCGAAGACCGTATGAAACTTTTGTTTGGAAAACTTTCAAATACAGCCGCATACTCGTGTTGAAGCATTATTAAGCTAATTAATGGAGCAGATTCACAAAAAGAATGAGATAAAATGTTATCATTTTGGTTATCCGATTGATGTCTCATTTAGGAATGACTATATCTTGCGTGACACTTTAAACATTTAATTAAAGACTGCAGGCCAACTGACCGAGTTAATTTCAAAAATGTCTAAAGATACATGTATAGTCCACGCATGCTACAGACGCCACAACTTTGTTATCAATTAGAAGGCAATAAACGGGTCAACAATTTATCTCAAAACCAGCGAAGGCCGAGTATATTATCTTTTACATATGCAATTGTATACATGTACCAAATTTATAAAAAAAATGTGCGACACTTTGCAGACCACACATAGTCAAAGGGGATGCCTGTATGGGATGACATCCTCTGCTTTTTGAAGGAAATTTGAACTATTTAAATTTTAAAACTATGTATCACACGGTCCCACCACATGCAGGAAATAGATGGAAGAATTCTGCATAGCTGGTTGCACCATTGGCACCATTGCCAATTTGGGATAACAACCCGTTTAACTGTTTTGTATACATTGATATATGTTTAGCCCCCGTTTTGATGAGAAAATGCATGTTCAGAGTTGTAAATGATTTGAGCCATCATGTAGTTTTGTCGTGCTATTGAATGCTAAATGAACACGTGCATGAGAAACAAGCAATTTTTTTCAAAATTACAATCAAGAACTTGGATGCTGTCTCTGCATAACCATTTCAGTTCAAAATTTGATGTTTTGAATAAAATTGCATGCATCTCGTGCAGCTCCTTTGACGTACAACTCACAGCATTCTACAGCTAGAGTGTGTCAAGATATCACCATCGATGTTGAGATCTTAGTAACAATACCGGTACAAAAGATAAACATAACTTCGAAAATCATCGCCAAGCCCACGTGAGCTGGATCGATCCACTTACCTTCGCAAAGTTTCCGATGGTGAAAGATGAGCGAAAATTAAACCATGTTCGTCGGCCACAGAGGGTCAGAATGTGGAGAAAGCCAAATCTGCATCCGAGCACCTCCTGGAGGTGGCGAGCATGTGGTGGTCCTCGTAATTTCTGTTCGAATCAAGTCACCAGCGTGGTACCGCAGTGTCCACTCTCGTTTTTCATCAACGCCGTTATCCCTGTTATTATCTGACACCGCACCAGTAATCAGCACAGGCCCAGCCTCGTCATCGAGTCCCGAGAGGTGAACTTGAAATTAAATTTTTCACCACCACACACGACCCCGACCAACGCCTTCGGTTCCTTCCCGCGATGCAGCCGTACAACCTCCTCGGTGGAGATCCTGCGAGCGACTATCGATGGCTGAGTGGGAGTTCACTCACTCGCAGTGGTTGCTCGTTGATGGGGGAAACGAGCACAAGCGTGTGCTCTTTGGTTGTACCTGCAGGATCAGATGGGTGGACAACGTCCATTGCCAGGAGGGAAGCCAGGAAACACCTTTGCCAATATCGAGCAACTCACCTGAGCAAACGGTTCTGTTGACAAGCACTCACCGAGGTGTCGTTGGCTAGGGATTGGGGAGCACGTGTTTGAGGAAAAGCTTAGTTTCTGAGTGGACCGTTTGTTTTTGGCTCGAAATGATGGTTTGG
>JAQFYZ010005071.1:0-10064 GCA_034695085.1 Cylindroiulus punctatus
ACACTTGCTTAGATATAGAACTTGGTCTGTTGTTTTCAAATGGCCATCGTATGTACATGTATGTTATGTGATATACATGTACATGTATTGGTCTAGGCCCTAGCTGTTTTAATTACACGGGAAATCCAAAATTGATGTACCAGATTTATTTGTAAGTTCCTTTTTTATGATAAGCCTGCAGCATTAATATTTTTTGCTGTTTTTTCTGTTTTTTGGTGAATTATAATCTCCATCAATCGCTATATTTCCATGCAGACGTTCAGTAAGCCAACATTCAATCTTGGAAAAGAAGGATGCCAGATTGCATTTTTAAGCATCTCTACTGGGAAGGGTTGACAACATCTTCCTTGTGTCAGCTGCTGCTGAGTGGTTCTGCAGACAGCTAGACCTAGCCCTGTATCAAGATGGGCCTTATTTAAAAAGTGATATTTAGTGTTCCTATAGAACAAAAAAAATTTGTTGCATAACTTTTTGATCATCCATCTTATCCTTCACCATTCACATGCTATTCTGCAACAAAATGACACCTAGACTGCCTGATATGCTTTTGCTGTGCTTTAGTTTATATGAGGTACATCTCAGACTGCAACGTCATTTATGACTCATTCTGCACAGCTGGGAGTCATATGCAACATTTCTGACAACAAAATTTGTTTTTTAAAAAAGGTCGTTGTCACATGTATTTATTATCCAAATGCAATGTCGCCACCCTTGCCTCTGTATCCGATAGCTTTTGACTATTATGTGTTTATTTTTTGAATACATCTGTGTTAGACCTACCAGCATCTAGCAATCCTACATAACAACAAAATCCTCACTTGCATTGTGTAGTAGCAATGTGCCCTGTTTTATTTGTTATTTGTTTTGCACCGTAAATTATGTCTTTCTGGCACATTTATATAGCCTATGTATTCTATCATTGCTACTTAATCCATGAATGTTATCTAATTATAAGTGCTGCGTTTTTATAAATAAACAAGGGGATCTTAAAAAATATCTTTTATTTTTCTGCAGAGGCCATCGAGGATGGAATGGTCATTGATACAATCTACGTAGATGAGATCAAGCGTTACTGTGCTATTTAGCAACCCATCCCCTGACACAACCATGCACTACCCGGACTACAGGCAGAAGGCAGAAGACCATAGTTGCATTCTTATTCTCATCAAGCCGATTGGCAAGTGACTTTGATATTATTGGAAGTCTAGTTAACGATGTTTTACGTGGCATGCTGAATTTTGGTATTTTATATTGCAGGTCAGCAAATGCCTTCAAAGACCTTTAATTCATTCTTTGAACGGATTAGCCGCCTGCAACACATTAAAATTCCTGAGTCGCAAACGGGGGGTCAGAGGGGAATCTGGGTACGCTACAAAAAGAATTACCCCAAAGAAAGTAATGAGTGGGGAGATTTTCAAGCTCATCGTAAAGTTTTGGGACTCATTTGCATAGGTAAGCATTTGTGAAAGACCTTATTGATTATTAGAAATATCAGTTAGTTTTGAAACTTTCGTGTATTTCTGGATTTATTCACAATCCTCCTACTTATCTAGGTAAATGTGGTTCACAGGATGAGTTTGACGATCTATGCAAGGAACATGAAAAAATTCGCGACGGCTACATATCTACGCTGTATGATTCTCGGTGTGTTGTATTTAAAAACGGCGATCCAAAGGAGCCGTCGCCACAGCACAAACCCACTTATCTACTTAACCACGTCGAAACTAATCATATTAATCAGGAATTAAATGGTGATAATCACATTACTCCCCTATCTCCCACTAACTCATCATTTCCTGATGGGGATAGCAGTGAAATCAGTATTGACAGGGACAGCGGTGTGTATGATACTTGTGCTCAAAACCTGGAGATTGTGGACTCACCTAGGAGCCATTCTCCGAAAAGAACTTTGGAGTTGCATGTGAGGAATGACAATGCAGACCCAATTAAGCAGCTGGGGAATGTGGACGAGACTAGTGCTAATTCACTAATTAACACTGTCACCTCACCCATACCATCAAACTCTGACAGCGAATCTTCGTTGCCTTTTCTCACATCGGCCATTCCATCGCCGACAACACCTGCAAGCCCAATTCATGAGGGAAATTTCAGACATGGGTTGGAGTCTCCTATCAGCCCTCTCAGTCCAAATACACCACTGGGGGATGCTGTGTCACCGTCAGATCATTCCAGCAGCTCGACACATACAACGAATAGCCAGAAAAGTGATGCAAGCTCAGATAGCTCTTCTCATAACGCGAAATCTTTTCTGCCACCTCAGAGTCACAAAACTACTGTTTTATATTACGAAAACCAAGATGAGAGTGCAAGACTTGAAAAGGATTTGTACGACTTTATCTGCTCTCTATTTTGGGTGCTGGAATCTAAGCGTTTGGATCGCTCCCATGAAAAAGTAGACAAACTACCATTGCTTTTTGCCCCGTTTGAAAGAAGAGATTTTGTTGGCCTAGACATGGAGAGCAGGTAAAAACAAGACGAGAAATAAAGCATTTTCAAGATGAAAGCATTAACGGTTGTAAGCTATTTATAGATGCAGAATGTAACTGAATGGTATGTTTTGTTCTGTAGAACAAATCGGAAGCGCAGTGTTGGGCGTATGAAGAAACACATAGGAGATCTGTGCTTGTTGGCTGGTTTGCCGGCTGATTCAATAAACTATTATAATGCTGCAGCTGATCATCTGAAGTCCGCTAATGATTGGTTGTGGCTAGCAGGTAAATATAAAGACGGCAAATACAACTAATAGATAGGCATAAATTGAGTATATTTTTGCCTATACTTTCCAGGATGTTATGAAGGCTTATGCTCAGCATCAGTTTTGTTATTGTATCCTTACAACCGGTGGCCATCATCATTGCAGAGGAATTCTTCATTTACGGCAGGCATCATTCCGACAATCAACAACAAATTACGACCTGGTTAGGAGCAAAAAACATTTGTTTTTCAAGTATCCATGAAAAGCGTTTGTTTACATGTCACTACCTTCATTCCAGTTGGTTTTTCTTCTCTACCTAATGGTATTGATCCTACGGAATATAAAAATAAAGCATGTTTATCACCAGGTGAAATCATTGACAAATACCATGAAGCAGTTGGTCATTACCACAAGGTAAGATAATTTTACAATGGAAAGGTCACAGTTTATTTTTTGGATAAATATTTATGGGGGCGGGAGCCCCTTCAAAATCCCGAGAGATGTTGAAAATTGTTTCAATTTTTCCTACAGTACCATTCAGCAGCGATAATTGAGACTGAGGCTAGCATCAAAGCCTGTCATGTGCTCATCCAACAAGAGAAATATCTGCAAGCTTCAGAATTTCTCCAAAATGCAAACTGTCTCATTTTGCAGCTTTCCGAAGATGAAAAGGCAAATATCACCAAGATTCAGGGGGGTTAATTTTACAGCAGGACCTGTAATTTGTATAACTGTTGTTAAACCATTGGATCATTTGTTTTAGATAAGGAAATTTTCAGAAATATCGCTGCTTTATAGAAAACTTGGATTTCATAGAAAAGCTGCATTTTTCAAACGAGTAGCTGCCACACGGTGTGTTACTCCACAGTTGGCAAATCCGTATTGGTCAGAAGTGAGTTGAAAGTGATTTTTGTGCTCTTCATTTGAATGACCATAAGGAATCCAAATTCCAAATCCATACTTACATTTTTAAGTATATAACAAATATATTAGCTCATGTTAATGTTATTTGCTTCTCTTTCAGTGCTATAGTTATCTTCTTCAAACAATTGAAGGTTATAAGTTGACGCTTGATCCAAGAGCGTTGCCCAAAGGTAGTTGGCCACTTTATCGATATCAAGGAAAAACTTCTTCAGTTTTTTCCCAATCGATTTGTTCATTGTATATTTGTATTTTCTGATGTTGTAGACATTACATATGGTTGGCCAGTATTACAAATCCACATCCTTCTTGAACTTGTTGCTGCCTCTCGGCGAATGGGTAACACTGCACTTTCTGTCAGGTAAAATAATGTTGGAAATGAAATTTTTTTATTTACTGCAGATTGATTAATTTATTTCTTTTTATCTTGACAGGCACATGACCTTTTTAATTCATTCAATGTTTGAGCACCTCACACAAGTGGAAAGAAACGAATTTGCACATCAGCTGGAGGGCTTGACGGCAAGATGTGAAGGAGCTCCTGTACCTTTGGCACTTGATAATGGCACAGTTATACCCCCAGTGAATTTAATCAATCTTCCAAAAATAAAGTGAGGAAATCTGAATTTATTATGCTGTATTACAATAGCTCTATCTGTTACCAGCAATGATTTATCATAGTTGCTATTACAGAAGTTAAAGGTTATACTTTATATTATTGTAGATCATTCAAGCTACAAAATCTTGCTCCACATTTACAGCCTATAAGATTAGTACCCCAATTGGTCGAAAATTTTAGCAGTGGTCCATTTATTTTCTCTCCATTGCAATTTGTAAATACAAAAGACAAAAACAAGAATACCACCAAGATGGGTGAGTACAAGACAAGTCATCTAACATCATTTATTTAAAAAAGCTGAGTAGAAATTTAGAATTTGTAGCAATATTCATCTGAATTTATTTGGTTACAGATTTTCAATGGGTGGAAGGGGATGTATGTGAAGTAGCAGTTCAAGTTTACAATCCATTGCCATTTGAATTAAAAGTCACAAATATGGTAAGTTACATTGAAATGTAGTAACAAACTCAATATTGAAAAGATAGTTTGCTCAAGTTTCTTTGTCAAAATTTAGTAGAATTATCTTAATTGTTTAAATTTCTCTAGAATCTCGTTTGTTTACCCTATAGATTCATATATATATGTATTCTACTTTGAATGTTTAGGGTTTATTACCAGATGGGATTGCATTCGAAACATTTCCATCATGCTTGTCCTTGCCTGCTGAGTCTGGGCCATTCCCGGTTAATTTGTTAGGAACACCTCGCAGTACTGGAGAACTAGTAATTCTAGGCAAGTTTTAGATAGACTTTTTTGCTCCTAAATCTTCATTTATTATTTCAGTAGTACATTATTTTATATTGTGAGGATGGTGTCCAAATTGGACTATTCTTTGACATAACTTTACCATTTCGTTAAATTTCTATTTAATGGTTTCAGGTTATACAACTCATGTTTTGGGTGTCAAAAGTAACTGCCGTTTAAAAGATATTGCTGCCATTAAGAAACCTTGCTTTACTATTGATGTGGTTCCTGCCTTACCTCAAATTCAACTTATGACATCTCTGCCCAAATCTCCAATCACTCCTTCCCTAGAGGATGCGAGCTCCGTTGTTACCAGCGCACATCTGAGCCTTTTTGCTGGCGAAAGGTGCTTTTTAAGATAAATATGCATGTGTTATGATTTCCTATTCCAATCCGTAAACCCATTAATTCGACTATTTCTTGATTTGCACAGTTGTGAATGCACAATTAGCTTGATGAATACGGGTAAACAAAATGTGGAAACTGTGGAACTGTTGCTGGATACCAAATTAGAGAATGGTGCGATGATTTTTTAGTTTCATATTGCACATGTACATAAGGTAATGCACAGTATTTGTGATCTTTGATAATCTTAGAAAATGTTATTACATTTTATAGAATATAAAGCAGAATTTTGTAAATGGAGGCTAGAAGATCTCAGGTCGTATCTTCCAATTACACCAAATAACTCTGCGAGCTTCAATGTTGTTGTTCAAGCTGTAGGAGATTTCTTGGGAAATGGAAAACAGTCTGCAAATGACAGTAAGAATTGAATTTACAAATTAATTTTGACCCTGAATAGATCAAGACGGCAAATTTTTTCTTGTTGTTGTTTATGTACATATTTGCGCTGTGGTGCAGATTACGATATTTACTGTTTCTTGTTAAGTCTCTGATACTGCTAGCACCTCATCGACTCCATCAAAATCAAAAACAGTGCGAACATCCTCTTTGAGCAGTTTTGGCTCGTCTCGGTCAAGTTTTGCATATTCTTCCCTACGTGGAAGATTTCCAGATCTGTTTTCAGCTCCTCCTGTACCACCTCCAATTCAACCTACTCATCAGACTAAGGTATAACACCCTAAATATGAAGGGTATTCAGAAAGTACATGTGCTGTAAGGCAGATTATAGTATTTACTTTCTGAATTTCCCTATTGATAGTTAATTTTTAAGACTTCGGCGTTCTCGTGGCTGCACTCAGAATTTCTGCTTTACTCGTAGACAATCGAAGGAATTCTTAGGCTGCGATATTCAGGTGGAGCAGGCTTGAAGGCTGGCTATTGCAGGCAGTGTTCTGTTGCATTTAATGTGGAAGTCATTCCTTCCATTGTTATCACAAAATGGGACGTATTGCCAGCTGAAATGTATGTATTTAAATACTTTACTCTGGACCCGTCGACATTTAATTGCGTCCTTATTAATTGCTTTTCATCCCTGTATTTTAGCCCTAGCAATTGTTATTTGGTGCTGGATATGTTGAACGTTACTGATAACGAAATGGAGGTTCAATACGCCCCGTATAAAAGAATACTCATTGAGGCACATGATACTTGCCGGTAAGGAGCACAAATATTTGGCAAATTATGATGTGGGGTTCATGTATTGAAATTAAACTTATTATTTATGGTGTTAGAATCCCTGTACCTGTAGAACGATGTCCATTTGCTAAATTATCTGGTTTATCTGAGGAGGAAATGGAGAAAGTATGTCGCCAACATGTCTCCGAATTAGTGGATCTTCAGTGGACTATAATATCCTTTGTGCAATAATCACGGAGGAAGCATTGAGTGTCGATTTAGTTTTTGCTAAATTTCTTCTACATGTAACTTTGAATCATTTAAAATTTTCGTTGTCGTCCTTAACTTCTAATTTACCCAGCTACTGAAACTAAGGGTAAAGCGTCCATCTCTTCCCTTGTGTGGAATTCAGCAATGCTTGATATGATTAAGATGTGTCCCATTCAGTGGGGTAAGTGAGCATTCCTTACTTTATTTTGAACTAACGAATTTCGATGCCTATTACCACTTCGCAAGTTAATAGAGTAAGCAAAAGCTGAACAACAGCTGTCTTGTTTGTAATGTGTTGCTTTCAATGCTGAGATACACATATTAGTGCTGTTCAGATTTGGGACAGTCAAATAGGATATAAAGCTGCAAATCACTGTTAGCACTATGTTACCGGTTTATCTTTGTTGTTGTTTGGGCACTGATCAAGCTGTGCTATGTAACAAAGTGCTTCTATTCTTCCATGAAATCATTTTGTTATGTTGCTATTACAAGTTGCATTCACATTGTACTTCAACCCTATTCAGGGCATGAATGATTGCAATAGGAAATTTAAGTTCTTATAGCAGTTTTGGCAAGAAGCAATTTCTTTTTTACGCGTGGTGCTTTAAGCCAGTCAAGAAGCTGCTAATTATGAGAAATTGCTGTTGTTGTTAATTTTGTTCGTTGGCAGATGTGAAGTGCTTACAATCTTGATTTGCACTAACTTATTGGCGTGGCCCATTTCTAAGAGTTGAGCGATTTGGCTGCAAAGTGTTTCATCATGTTTCATTCATGATACATTTGCAAGAGGTTCTGAACTTCTAACCCTTAATGTGAGATTCGTGTCGGCCAAGTACTCTTGAATTCAGACACATTTGTGACGATGGGTGTCAGATTGCAATTTGCCTAAAATCAATTCTCAAATTCTTGGAAGTAGATGGGGAAATGTGCCGCAGCTTCCAATACTCATTTTATAGCCTTCTTCAACCGTTGCACATTTATTGGAAAATCTTGATTGCACGGGCGATAGATGAAGCAACTTCTTTCGCTCTTAAACCAGAGAAAGAATAATTGCTAACTACAGCTTATAATGAAATGCGCTGAGACGAGGATTAACTGCATTCAAAATTTATGCAGACATCCATTTTTACTAGACTGGAAAGAATTACGCCCGTTTTATTGAATTCCCAGCTTTATTATGGATGCAAATGAAGCTTCCTTCTATCTCAGAAAGTGTGCGAGCAAGTTGCAGATTTCCACTTCAGCCACAGCAACAAAATGCACATTTATTGGTATAGAATAATAAAACTAGTTCTTTTGGACTAAAATTATTCAGTGCATATGAATAGCATGGCATTTTTAGTGGGCATTACCTCTTATGGGTATCATGAGCCTGATATCACCGCAGAGGGCATTACAGTTGTCGGGCATCATTACGAGTCATGGTCGAAATGCATGTCAATTTTTGAATTTCGGAGAGTATATTGTAAACTGTTAAATTTCTCCATCCCTTCCCACCCCCCCATCCATCGTTTTTGTGTGTGCTCTATCGATTGAAAACGCATATTTAATGATTTTTCTATCGATGCACGAATTGTGGCAAATGTTTTTTTTCAAATTGCTCATGAACAGATGGAAGTAACATAAGCAATATCTTATGGGATAAGAGCGAGATATTTTCCGATACCAAAAGTTTAAATTTTTTATGATGTTTGCAATATTAAAATGTATGATGTTATGCCATGTGATGTAGATGCTAAATTATTTGAGAAAGAACAATAATTTGCCAACCGTTTGAAAGTATGACAATTAAAATTGTATCGTAAATACATGTTGTTCATCTCATAGAGAGAGTTTGTATCTTACAGGTTTGGAAGAGTCCATTATCCTAATTGTTTTCTTTGGCTAACAATCCTTCCATGCTAATGCATGGCAATGTCCTATAAAAATTTAGCATGGGCATTGCTCCTATCCGGCTTTACTGTTTTTTATCATTAATACTTTTTTCTTTCCCACTACCCGACCACCCTTAAAATGGTAAATAGTTTCTTGTAAATTACGTCAACACATAAACTGGGGGTTACATACTTATTCCTCACATTAAAATTCACAAAACTCTGGTGGGTTATGTTAGCTCGCCATCTATTTAGTCTGCTCACTATGAATATGCAACAGTTACTACTTTGAATTGCAAAGCAGACCAGGATGTCAATGCTGTTTAATGATTTAAAATTTATCATAAATGAATTGAAATTTTGTTGACAGCCTCTCGCGAACAATTTGATTACCAAAGTTTTGTTAACAATTTTCAGATCCTCGGCTTTTATAGTATAGCATTAGCTGTGTTTTTCTAACCAACTTTTTAGCCCATTTTATTAATTAGTTTGCCAATGTCGTTCTATATTGTCGCTATTTACTTATTCATTGGGCAATTCTACCAATATCATCCCCAGATCCCATACACAACATTGGTTCGGTGCCTTTCATAGGTGCCCTGAAGCCCAAACATTACGATACAAGAAGATGATGCAGAAGCTAATAACGCGAGAATTTGTTAGTTTTCTCATGAAAATCTGGGAGATGAGACATTATTTATTGAATGAGTGTTAGCAGATCATAAATGTTCTGTGCCGACGATGAAGCAACTATACAGGGTGCTACGAAGGGGAACGCCCCCCATAAATTGCTCAAAAATGCAGGGGAGCATTTCTGAGCCACCATGCATATTACTAGCCACAGTACAAATGACAAACTTGTTACTTACTGAATAAATCAAACGGAATTGTGTCTGAAAGCTTTGCATAAATTACGGGATGAAGTTGGGTTTGATGCTGACCCATTATTCGCCTTCAATGAGAAATGCATATTTTTCTCATAAAAATACAGCCTACGTATTAATCATTTTAATTACTACCTTATTCTGCACTGCCTTGCCCGCTACTTCAAGTGGGCTATCTTGTTTTCTTTTATTCTATTCATGTCAAATAGTGTGCAGTGTTAGATCCTCGTTGGAAAGACCCAAATCTAGTTGCGCATCTTCGTGTTTTTGTGTAGTCTTCTTTCATTTTCGTATTTTCTGCATAGACTTTTCAATCAATTTTTTGCTCTTCACGTAATGGGGCGAGCCATTGTTAGACTGCTTTTGCAACTTTATGCACTGTCTATATGGTTGTGCGGTTGACTTCCAAAATTACTGTATTTCGTTAGTAAACGAAATACAACATCTATTGAAAGTATTTGCCTTCTCTTTCTCCTTTCCCCATCCTTTTTTGTGAAAGTGCTTTTACCCTCCATTTT
>JAQFYZ010005072.1:0-10063 GCA_034695085.1 Cylindroiulus punctatus
CGATTAGACGATGGAATAATCTTCCTAGTGATAGTGTAAATTCACTTCAAATTCAATTTAACAATAATGTTGTCTAAGCCGCTAGTGACGTAGGAAAATTCTACGGATAATGGGTACGACCCCCCTACCACCTGGCATGTGGCTGTAGGGTACTGAGTTGAATTGAATTGAAATTGAAGACAAGGGCAGTGTAAAAGATAAAAAGGACAAACAGCAACATACAAGTAAAAATCTATCAATAAACTTTAAAACAAGGTAACAAGAAAACAGAACAAAGGGGTAAGTGAGGAGAGGAGGGGGGCCAGTCCCCAGTTCCAAAGGAACACCTTAAGTTGGCCAGTACAGGAGGACCAGCCGGGCAGGAATAAAATTGATGTTGACATGAAATACAGAGGTGTAAACAAAAAAACATACCCTCAACCTTTGCATGGGGATCACCGGCCGAATACGGAGGCCAATCGGTGCTTCCGTGACTATCGCAGGGTCGCACATGCAACTTATTTGCTCATTCTTGCCCCTCCATAGGAAAGGAGTAAACTAATGAAACAACACGCAAACACGCGCCATTTTTAAAACCAAATTTGACAGCTGGTTAGGATTAGCAATGCGGACCACATGGGGCCTAATGCCCGTATGACCATTGGGTCAGTAGCGATATGCGTCAATATGATTGGGCAGAAAGTGGTACAAAAAGAAGCGGTGGTACGGGCATAAGCTCAGTCGCAATGGCAACAGGTGGCAATACACCGCCACGTGCGGGAGCATCCTCCCATGTGAAAAATGACCAACAAGGCGATCTTGAAACAGCCCGACTGCCAACTGCGGTCGCGAGACCAAGGGCACAGTCTGAGCCCATACACGAGAATGATGGACGGATTTGCACAGTTACGCTGGGCCGTGGCGCACAATCACAATTAAAAACGTTGCAGACGTGTTCACGTCTCAATTGAACTTGGTTACATGTGCCACCATTGGGCACACTGTTGCAGGTAAGGCCCACATATAGACCCGCGCTTTATTTTAAGTTCGCTTTTATAAATAAATAAATAAAGACGCTCAAAATCTTGCCTACGTCGTAGAATGTGTCGTCCACTAGTGACACTTTTTTGGCCAATTACAACAATGAAATAAAAATTGGAAAAATTCGCGTACGTCATTAAAAAAAAAACACGCGTGACGTTTGCGTCATTTGAAGACGACCTTTATATAAGCGAATTTTCCCTATTTTTATTTAATTGTTTTAAATAATGAAGAGCGTAATTCGCCGAAAAAGGAACAAAGAGCGGCTGAAGAGATCATCAGGAGAAGGTGGGTGGCGCAGTGGAAATGTAAGATTGATCAAAAATATGCAAAGTAGCTTAAGTTTTTACTAAGCAAATAACATAGCAAGCAGTAAGGTTAGTACGCGCACATACAAAGCGGAAACCGGAACGGGTACAAAAGCACACGCAATTTAAGAAGTAGGCATAATCATTCTAAACCTCTGACGGAGCTTTGTGCCAAAACGGATGCTTACTATTAGTCCTTTTTGCATGCGATTAGACGATGGAATAATCTTCCTAGTGATAGTGTAAATTCACTTCAAATTTAATTTAACAATGATGTTGTCTAAGTCGCTTGTAACGTAGAAGAATTCTCCGGAAAATGGGTTCGACCCCCCTACCACCTGGCATTTATTTGCTGACTGTAGGGTACTGAGTTGAATTGAATTGAATTGAACACTAATGAATGTTCAAACCAAGAGAGTCAACTGCACGGTAAAAGGCTGGACGTAATTTCTGTTAGTTTTACTAGCAATGATGAGCCGTGGCTGGCCAGAAACTTAACTTTAATTCATTTCTAAAGTGTGGTCCCTGGCGCACATCTAGACAGGTTGACATCTGGACAGCAAGTGAAGCAAAGATGGCGCCGGGGCCGAAAACAAATGTCAGCTGACACCTCGTCAGCTGACACCACGTGTTCCGGGGTGCATGTGGTTGTGGGCCAAAAGGGAGGGGGAAGTTCAAAAGGGGCAAATGAAATGCACTTTCTTGAACATCGTAGACAGAGATGGAAGTCTCTGTCCGTCGCCGACCAAATTTTGCGGAGAAATTTGGAAGCCCCCGACCTCTTATTAAACCCCTGAAACTCTCATTTCTAGCAATTTTATCAGCGATACCATGCCGAGATTCATCAGCTTAGATGAAGATGGTCAGCCGGTCGATGAAAGGCACTGGCTGGTCAAGCACTGGAGTCGACAGGACCAAGGAACCAAATCAGACGGCCTGGGTGAGGACAGTCAGCCAGTCGACGAAAGGTGCAGACTTGCGTGCACTGGAAAGTCGATGAGGATAAAGATCCAAATCGGACCTTGGGCGAGCCGGGGCGATGTAGCACCAGGAGTAGGCTGGAACTCTGTATCCGCAGGTCTTGGTCTACCTCGGCAGAGGCTAAGGCACGGGCTGGACTGATGACTAAAAATACCAGCATAACACAAAGTGCAGGTTGGAACCGGAAGTCAAAGCATAGGCATCTGCAGAAGTAGATGGGTAGAGGCACAGCTCTCTGAATTCGGATGAGTGCCTACGGATGAGCGATGGGTTTGTCCACACGGTCACAGCACGTAGAACAATTGTTTCAGTTGCACACAGAGATGGTGTGGAATGTGGCCTTCGCGGCACGTAGAACAAACAAGTCAAAGTGGCACACGAAGAAGGCACAGAATTTGGCCTACAGGGACTCTCCTGAAGGCAGTTCCGAATTTTGGACGAATTCTACACGCCTGAATTTGCATTTATGGTTGACTTGCTCAAAAAGGTTGGAAAACAGCAATAATCAGCAAAAGTACTGCATTCCAATCACTCACACAAAAATAAGTCCTTCCACGTTTTTATGTTATATCAAAAGGAATATTGGCTGGTAAGCATAAAGGCAGGTGTGCATGAAAAGGCTGAACTAACTCTTATGGAGCACCAGGTCAATCTGTTCCTTTTGTGCAGACCTAAAAAAAATGATGCCTAACATGAAAAAAAGGCATTGGGACGACCCAAAAGGAGGGGTGTAAGGTAGTTCCCAGTGGCGCCGCCAGTGTCCAATTGGGACAAGAGCCCGGAGGGCAGCAGGGGCAGTTCGAAAAAGGCTGTCCTGAATTTCGCCAGATTATGTCTCACACTAGTGGACGACACATTCTACGAGGTAGGCAAGATTTTGAGCGTCTTTCAATGGACCTTTCTATCATCCTATATTAACCGACTAAATATTGTTTAAACCTATATATCTGTTCACTGAACGTGTGGAAGAAGCTGGCGACGTGATCGTCGACGGCCCTGTCGAGTTGCACTTGCCCGTCATCGACGAACCCAACAAAAGCTCAGAGAGCTATAGTCGGCTGAACGAGAAATGACAAATTGACAGCCAGTCAGAGGGATTCCACTTATTGATAGGTTCCTCCAGGCTATTCCAACCCTATATTAGCTGGTAAAATCAACATGGCTGCCATAGCTTTACTAACCACGGTGAATGAAGTATGCATGAGCGCTGATCCGTGAACGCTTGGCCGCAGCTCGGGAGCCAATAATGTCGTATGTGCGACCATGGCCCCTGTCGTTGATGGGAGTAAGCCTCCCATTGTACTGCCGGCTCCAGAACGAGCCAATAAGCCGCATGTACGACCCTGGGCCGACCACTATAGGGCGGAACTCCGACTTGCTAAGGAGCTTTTCGGCAGTGGGCACCCGTTTAGGCTCCGCCCTCTAAAACTTGGATGAACGAATCGCAAACAGGAAATGGCATCCTATTGGTTGAACGGACGCCATTTTTGTCTTCTCTCGTTGATTTGACTATAGAGCTCATAGTTTAGATTCTGATATACCACTTATCTTAATTATACTTAATTATATCTTAATCTGACTTATTCATTGTATAATCATTGACTTATTTAACATTTGTGTGCCTTACAAATGTGTCCTGCTCTTCTGCCCTCTAGCGCTTCTGATGCACTGACTTGCCCGAAAACCCGGTTCAATGCGGTTCTAACCATTTTGTATTATCTTATATTATATTATATATTATATTATATGGAGCACCAGGTCAATCTGTTCCTTTTGTGCAGACCCCAAAAAAATGGCGCCTAACGTGAAAAAAAGGCATTGGGACGACCCAAAAGGAGGGGTGTAAGGTAGTTCCCAGTAGCGCCGCCAGTGTCCAATTTGGACAAGAGCCCGGAGGGCTGCAGAGGCAGTTCGAAAAAGGCTGTCCTGAATTTTGCTAGATTAGGCCTCACACTATTCGACGACACATTCTACGAGGTAGGCAAGATTTTGAGCGTCTTTCAATGGACCATTCTATCAGCTTATATTAACTGACTAATTGATATTGTTTAAACCTATAGATCTCTTCAAAGAACATTAAAAAGAAGCCGGCGACGTGATCATCGACGGCCCCGTCGAGTTGGAACTGCCGGTCGTCGCCGAAGCCGGCGACGTGATCGTCGACAAAGCCGGCGACGTGATCGTCGACAAAGCCGGCGACGTGATCATCGACAGCCCCGTCGACTTGGAACTGCCGGTCGTCGACGAAGCCGACAGCTAGAGCTCATAGGTTAGATTCTGATATTCCACTTATCTTAACATTGATTTATTTAACATTTGTGTGCCTTACAAATGTGTCCTGCTCTTCTGCCCTTCAGCGCTTCTGGGGCACTGACTTGCCCGAAAACCCGGTTCAATGCGGTTCTAACCATTTTGTATTATATTATTATATTTTGTATTAAATTATATTTTATATATATATATATATTATATTATAATTATATTATATTCGACGTGAAAACGTTACCAATAATGATGTATTTATTTAATACTCCATTTTTTGTAAGGCGTACTAATATAAGTAACGACTACGAAAAAAATTGACTTATTTAACAACTGGAAAACGATGCCGTTTCCCTATGTGTGACTTGGCTCTAAAACGCACTTCGGCTAAATAAAATACTTCGTTAAACTATACCATCTTTAGACCAGTGCGACGGTAAGCGACAATATCGCGATTCAAGATACATATAATAATAATAATAATTATATGCACTACTGTGTAATTATATGGGGTCCAAGGATGACTACATTGGCGCCATATAGTATTAGGACAAAATGAAAATGGTGAATAAATAAAGAAATTAAATATCTGAAAATAAAACGACTTGCAATAAATGAAGCTCATCATTTCCTCAAACTATGCTTATATTTGTATGTTTCCAGCTAAAATATAAATTCTATTAATATCAAAAAAACGAAAAATTGCATGGTCACAAAGTATTTGGACAGCTACACTGCTCCTTACATGTAGTGTAAATAATAAAGGAAACACATTGTAAAGTAATTATTAATATTTTATGTAAAGGTCCTTGCATCAATGAAGGCTCTCAGCCTATTTGGCATAGAATAAACCAATGTTTTATTATAATTAATGTCGATTTTATGCCACTCTTCTTGGAGCACTTCTTGCAGTCATTGTTTGCCAGTTATTTTGTTTCTGCACCTGTGGCCATATGGTTTGGGTCATTATCTTGTTGGAATACAAAGGTGTCCTGCGTGTTTAAATCCTCTGCAGATTTTTTCAAATTACCTCGCAAAATGGTCACATACATTTTCGCAGTCATTATGCCATCAATGAAAGCCAGATCACAAACACCTTTTGATGATACACAGCTCCAAGCCATGACATCCCTAGTAACCAGAAAGTGTTGGCCCAACATTGCATTCACATGCTGATTATTATAATACATACAGGTTGTACTGGCAACACTACATTTGATAAAAAAAACACTAAAAATACTTCTCCTATTAGTCATCCTATTAATCAACCTATTATTCATCACAGAAATCAGCAAAATAACATTTTAGTCATTTGCCGTCCACTGTAATGTAGAGGCGTGTGATGATAATTTTAGCGTGGGTTTCTTTGTCTGGTTGCCATTTGTGCCATGAACTTGATGTGAATCGCTGGTATTATTAATTGCAAATGTTCCTAACCACAGACGCCTTCCAGTTTGGTAGGCGCTGCTTATAAATTATTACCAGTATGCTACTTGTTCTGCTAGTTGATTTCCAGGCACAGACATGTGCCAAGTTCGTCCAGTTGTAGAAGTTGTAATTGGAACTACCCAGGTAGCACAAAACGAATATTAAACCAATAAATTCAACGTTTATTCAATGTTGAAGTTCAACAGTAAACAAACGTCAGGATGGGACAACTGTTAAACGTCTATTTAACGTTAAAACCTCAACGTCTATTTACCTTTGAACCCGCAATGTCTATTCAACATCTAATCCTCTACGTTTATTGTGTAACGGTAAGGTACCCAGGTTGACAAAAAAGGCAGCAAAACAATAGTTTATTGAAGGTTGAAAGCCAACTCGGCCATATTACAATTTCCAAGTAAAGGCCCACTTGGCCAATTAACACAAAAGGCCAACTCAGGCACAGGCACATAACTCACAGTAGGGAGCCAAACAGGCAATCATTACTCAAAAACAATAGGCCAACTTGGCTAAACAAACAGTTCTCACTTGAGGCTAACTTGGCCACACAACAGTTCTTACATAAGGCCAGCTTGGCCATCCGGCAAATCTCCTCAAGGAGATGAACAAAAAGCGACACGTTGACTTGGGGTCAACCCCCGTGTCGGAATCAGGGCTTAGGCCCAAAACAACGAAAGAGAAAAAGTGACTTGCTTGTCCGGGCTCTGAGACCTGACTGTCGGGTCAAGCACACCCAGCTTCCCAAGTAACCTCGCCCCACCACCAGGAGGCGCCCACCCCCCAAGAGCAAGGGGCGCCAGGGCTGACCCAGCCGCATTCCTTAGAGTTGCCAACTAGGGCATTCCAAGGATGGTATTGGTGGCGTGGCATTCCACGCCGTGAACCAAGGGCGCCAAGGTGCCCTTGACAATTCAATGTTGCAAATTGGTTGAGAAAGTTGTACTTTAGTTGAACAAAAAACGCCTAAAATGATCAATTTGTTAAAATGGAGTTGATAGATACCTAAATGAGGATTCTAATAAAAGACTCAGCCAAGGATACTATAATTGAGACATTGGACATGTGGTCCACTCATAAAGCTGTGATGTCCTACATGATACCAAATAAATTGGTAATCTTTGGATTGACATGGTAGTGCATTTCAATGTTTTCATGTGGAACCATGTGGTTGGCACGATTTCAGTTCGCCTTGGTTTATTATCTACCTGTTTGGGCTAGCACATTGCTTTTGGTGTCGTGTGAAAGGGTAAATAATATAATATAAAAAAACATTTTTCAAAACCATGCTTAGTACTAAATGCACTAAAACATTAAAAATAATTTGGATAGAAACAAAAAATGAGGTAACAACAAGATGGGAAAAAATTAAAATGCACTAAAAAATTAAAAACAAGAGCTTCAATATATCCAACTTCACTTAAATATTGCCATTGAAAGATAGGACTGAAAGCATGGTGCGTTCATAGAAAATTTAGTACATCCCTGGCTACCTGACAAGAGGCTTCCTAGCATGGACAGAGGTGATCATGCAAGAATTTCAAAACACTTGCACATTTAGAAAATTGGTTACATCTCTGCATGTCATGCACAATAATGCACTGAATCCTATAAGGCAGAAATTCAAAATGCCAGGAGTTACTTAAGTAATTGTACTCTAAAGCCCGTACCATAGACTAGTGTCGGAGCACGAGCAACGACTGAAATATCAATTTGCGCTGATCTGATTGTGTAGAAACAGTACAAAATGGTGAAGTATGGTACAAAACGAAGCGGTGATACGTGCATAAGTAACTGTATTGTACTTGCTATGAGCGCACCATGCTTTCAGTCCTATCTTTCAATGGCAATATTTAAGTGAAAATAGATATTTTGAAGCTCTTGTTTTTAATTTTTTAGTGCATTTTAATTGTTTCCATCTTGTTGTTACCTCATTTTTTGTTTTTATCCAAATTATTTTTAACGTTTTAGTGCATTTAGTACTAAGCATGGTTTTTAAAAATGTTTTTTTTTATATATTATATTATTTTAATCGTTTTAGTCATCACTTCCTAGAAGGCAAAGTCTACCACACATGATCTAATGCTCCATTGTGCTATAGAATGCAGAAAGTGTGACATGCCCACAAGTGCTGTCACAGAAGTCCATTGCAGTAATGTTGCAGTAGGAATATGATATAGAACAAGCAATCCCCAGTTGTAAAGGAACAGGTTAATTGGAAATTACAAGAGGTTTGCGATGCCCATTGAGTAAAACCAAGAAGTGATAGAACTGGGTCAAATGTGCTGACCAATAGGGTTCAATTGCTTGTTAGTGATTGATTTAGCCTACAGTAGGCTCAACGAGAAATAGGAAATTCTGACTGTCAGTGAGAGGGATTCCGTTTATCTACAGGTTCGTCCAGGCTATTCTGAACCTATAATAGTTGGTGAAAGGAAAATGGCTGCCATAGCCATACTTGCCACGGTGAACGAAGTATGCATGAACTCTGATTTGTGAATGCTCTGGAGCCAATTGGTCGTATGGGTGTCCATGGCCCGGTCATTGTTCAGATTCCTATGGTGGGCTCCAGAATGAGCTGGAAAGCCGACCTCCGATAAACTATGGTGCTTTCCAGCAGTGGGCACCTAGCTGTTCAGGCTCGTCTCTCTCAAAAGCTAAATGAACGAATCGTAAATAGGAAATGGCGTCCGATCAACCAATATGATGCCATTTTCCCCATTTTACGTTGAGCCTACTATAGTTGCGTACAATCAGTGCCATTAGAGTGTGAGAAAACATTTAATCGAAATCGAAAACGAAATGTGCGACGTCGGCCTCGACCTTACCCTTAACCAAATTCTGAGCAGTCTCTCCACTGCAATATGGAGACCTGGCGGAATTTGGGAAATATCAATGTCTGGGTGATGTCACACATTTTGTTGTCTATTAAATGTTTTCTGGCCCTCTACTGAATGAACTTTCACCTACTGAACAAACATAAAAGTGCTAATCGACAAGTTACATGTTCATCACTTCTTGGCTTTACAATGGTAGTGCATGTACGTTGGAGAATCATCAGTTGTTCAGTTGATGTAGTTTTGCATTTGCTACCACCGCTGATGCCACAATCTTTTTTTTGAAAGACGGCATCCCCTGGCTATTTCGGCAAGCCCCTTTATCTTGTTTTTGTGATGTGACGTCATTACTGGAAGTGCCACCATTTTCCCGAAGTCCACCATCTTGACCTGTTTGCAGTAAGTGCCACCATTTTTTAGAAGGCCACCATTTTCCGGAAGTCCGCCATCTTGACCTTTTTGCAGTTGAATGTGATGTCACATTTTATGCATGACGACAGTACTGGAAGTGCCACAATTATCCTGATGTCCGCCATCTTGACCTTTTTGCAGTTGTTTGTGACTTAATGTTTTACGCGTGACATCAGTACTGGAAGTGCCAACATTTTTTGGGAGTCAGTCATCTTTTTCTTTTTGCAGTTGTTTGCCACGTAACAATTTATTCTTGACACATAAGTACTGGAAGTGCCACAATTATCCTGATGTCCGCCATCTTGACCTTTTTGCAGTTATTTGTGACGTAACATTTTACTGATGACATCAGTATTGGCAGTGCCACCATTTTCCCAAAGTCCGCCATCTTGACCTTTTAGCAGTTAAATGTGATGTCACATTTTATGCATGACGACAGTACTGGAAGTGCCACCATTTTTTGGAAGTCTGCAGTCTTCTCCTTTCTGCAGTTGATTGTGACGTCACATTTTACGCATGACATCAGTACTGGAAGTGTCACAATTATCCTGATGCCAGCCATCTTGATTTTATGAGTGACATCAGTACTGGAAGTGCTGCCATTTTCCAGAAGTCCGCCATCTTCTCCTTTTTGCAGTTGTTTGTGTGTGTGTGTGTGTGTGTATTTGGGGGGCACAGTGCCTAGAAGGCAAAATGGTGCCCGAGCAGAAGCGTGGGACGCAGTCCCATATACATAGGAATATGGCAAAAATGGATGAGAGGAGTAGTAGTAATAACATATATAACATAAATACATAAAAA
>JAQFYZ010005073.1:0-10062 GCA_034695085.1 Cylindroiulus punctatus
TCAAAGAAAGCAACCTTCCACGATATAATTAATTAAATTGGTCCAAATTGCTCATAAATCACTTATTTTCAAGCATTACAGGAAACGATACTCACCTTGTAATGCAACGCAAATGTGTACAACATTCGTGCTTTTACATTAAGTTTCAGTAGGTGAAATGTCATCACATAAATTAATAAATGTATATGTATACGTGACCTGAATTCTTTAACGTTTCAGTGAGTACTGACTGATTGTATAGTTTATATGGACCAAGTCAATAATAAATCGGATGATACCTTATAAGTCCATCTGAACTCTAAACATGACCACAGTTATCAATGAAGATAAGAAATGAATTACACAAATGATAAATCAAATATCAGCACGAACCACGCACCAACATGGCACACCGAATATTTTGCTACCGACTACTATATATTGAGGAAGTGAAACTTTATAGAAATGTCGTCAAAGGGGGCTGACCTGAGGTCACTAGTAAATTAGGGAAAAGTGGGAAGTGAGCCATAAGTCAACCGCATCAACCTTGATCGTTTTTTAATCTTACTTCAGCATTTCAGGCATTCCATGACGTGGCTTGATTCCTGCTAATTTTTAAATGTTAATTATGTAAGCCTTACAATAATTTTAATAATTTTGGTCACAATAGTCATCTGATGATGCTAAAATGTTAGGGATAGTGTTGTGGTCAAAACTCCAGGCTCTGCTGAAGTTTATCAATTGTGCAATCATTTTCTTATCTGCTTGATAACTTCGGTCATATTTAGAGTGCAGAATCACAAGCTGGCATCGAATTCCTCTCACAATCATTGCTTCTTTGTGGTAATTATTTATAATAAGGACCTCATGAAGGGCTTATTTAGGGTTTATGCGTTATCGAGACGACAGATGCACAATTCCTTTTGGTTATGATGGGTTATTGCACTTGCTCAACTGGAATCCCAAACAACCCATAATTTATTCCTTCACTAAATTGATTGAAAGATGGTTAAACTCCGCAAAATGGATTTGTGCATCAGCTAGGAGTCCATGGAAGAAGAAGACTATTTCCAGCAAGATGGTGCACCTCCCCACTACCATGGAGACGTGAGATCTACGACAGAGGTTCTATCTTGATGAAATTTGCCGAACATGGGGATTGGAGGTAGCGGTAGCATTGAATTATTCAAGAATGCTATCACAAAAGACAACAGAAAATTTTCATAAAACGCCATCAATGTCCTCGACTTGTGGGAAGCCCTGTACACACAATCCCAACAAAAATGCCACGTATTTTTTTCCTCATTTTTTTTAATCTGGCTTAATTTCGAGGGAAAGGTAAGATTGAACGGGGAGCAGCTGCCTGTCGAAAATCCTTCGCACTAAAGGGGGGCTCCACGCTATAGTGAACCAAAGAGCTAGAGACAAATGATTTCGCCCCTGGGCCACACGCAGTGTGTTCGTGTGTGTGTGGCAACCGTTATGAGTGGCCGAGCGTCGTGGGTGGCTCGAGCTCGGCCTTGCCCACTCCACACCCCACCCCAATCCCCCTGGGGTAACCATCATTATCATGATCATCAGCATCATCATCTTCATTATTAAAACCGTTTGCACGGACACCCTGCAAAAATTCGGTCCACTTTCCCCACTTTCGCTGGGCCATTTTACCCCTCTACATACACTCCCTCGTAATTGTTTTTTTTACCTTCTTGATCTCCTACTCCTCATATCCCTGTCCGAGCACTGACTTTTTTTCTTTGTTAGTTCAGCCAGCGATTTTATCCCTTATCTCGCGCAGGCCACGAACATTATTTTGCCTTTTCGCATTAAGTCCTTATCATTAGCTCCCTTTGTTATTCGGCCAACGAGAAGAATTAAGAGATCTTCCAGTTGTTGTTGTTATTTTTGCCGTATATCATCGGAGGAAGGATAAGAGTATCGCCGGTCGTTACTCGGTAGGCCACTCGCAGGGAGGTGCCATGGCAGTTGAGCAACAAAAGTCTTCATCTATAATCCCAATCAATGTATAATTTTTTACTAACAGCGTGTTTGTCTTCCATGCCAGGGCTTCGCTCAAGACCACCCACAATCCAAACGCTGATGTTCGTTATTAGAAATAAGCAAAGACAGGCTTGACGCACGAAATACATCATATGTTTTCTATAGGAACGTTAGCACTTTTCGGTTCGATTTATAATCCTTTCCAGTCATTTATAACGCAATTCGCTAGAAAAATGCTCGATGGCGCTACTCATGGGAAAGGAATTATCATCCAATGCATCAGTCATGGAGCCATATTAGTCTTAAATTGACATTGGATGGCAATGGGCAACAGGTATACAGTATGGTAGAGGCATTGAATGACAACACTGCAACAAATTGACAGACCCTAATATTCAAAGTTCCATTCCACTTGCAGAAATAATATAGCTCCTCCTTCTCGCTTATCCACTGTAAACTGTAAAGGTACAAATGCAGATTTTGTGGGGTACAAATGTACAGTACATTTGCACATATGTCGTATATGTACCCAAAAGGATGAAATGACAAATGTAGATCCATAAGTACCCCTAGGAACACATGTCAGGGGTACACGTGCAATCAACATATGTACCCATTGGGTGTGTATATAGTTTCAAAACATTTGTACTTTTTTCTGTTTAGAGTGTACCTTTCATAATGGTAGAAACAAGGAAAATATTACTCCATTTAAAAAGGTTGAAATTGTCTCAAATATGAAGGTTTTTTTAGGTGAAAAACGCTCGGACTGCATTAAAAACGTTTTCCAATTATCCAGGGTTCATTTATCGAGATTCGACTACACTCCATAAATCCAAGGAAAACATTGAAATTACGACTGGCTACTAATTATTAGAGTTTTCAGCTTTACGATGACGTTTAAACCACGCGCAAGATAATATAACGCTGAGAACCCTAGAGCGTTAAATTTGCAACAATCGACGTTAATGTTTTTTACGACCCTGTAATGTTATACCGTTTAACTCACACATTACTTGGAAAGATCATTAAGCTATTTTTATACACAGGTCTAACAGGTTTAAATCTAACCAGGAGGCTCGGCGATAGTCCCTTGTACTGCACTGCAAGTACAAAAATGCTACTGTCTGGTCCATTAACTTTCATTACATTTGGAAACTTAATGCCCAATTTTCTTTGCAGTGAGAATTTCCAACATTGAAAACATGTATGGGCTTATAGTCTATGAAATCGAACTTTGAGGTTTTAAAATGATAATTGAAATTTGATAGTGAAAAAAAGATAAGAGTTCATATTATCAAAATCTATCAACGGAAATTGGAAATGTACCCGTAGATTACAACATTTGTGATTGCTGCTACATGACGGCAAAAAAATGAAACCAATATTCAAAACTCTCGCAAAACTTCAGCTTTATTTTTGGAACATTCCAGAGTTTCTTTGGCAGACCCACCTGCAAGGAGGGTGCAGGTCAGGGGAAATATGCCATTAACATGCCACGGAGGCACTGCTGCACGGAGGACATGTAAAAAAGCATCCAACCAGTTTCCCTAAATTAAAACATTGGAGGTCTGAGGACGATGGCAATTAAAGGCGGTTATATCGAGCTCAGGGAGAGCATTAAGATATCATTAGATTTGCGAGATCAAAGGATAGGGTTCTGGTTGAGAGGAACAGTCAAAAATGCAGGTGAAAAGAATTAGAGGTGGCATGGGCCACTTGGGGGGTCCTTTCAATCATCTCCACCCACGTGTCGGGTCTAACACGTCCTGGGAGTAATTACACGCTTGTGTCAACTTACCATTACGGCTACGATTACTGACCACCTACTCGCACCCCACCAATGGGTCGCCCTGAACCCCTACAGCTGCAGTTTGCAACGTTTCACAGAGTATCATGTCCGCCTGTTAGAAGTACGATCAACGTTTATGAGAAAAACTATGGAAAAAGCATCACCAAAACACTGCCGTACCAATGACAACATTGGCCAAATTTTATTTCTTCCTTCTTAGGGGTACTCAAAGCTGCACACAAATATCGCAGCTCTAATTTGTCCTGGGTGAAGTTACCTGTATCCATCTATTGACATTTTCTAAAACCCACATGACTGTCACCACTTGTTGGTGTATATATGCTATGTGCAACATTATCGCCGTTATCAGACCAATTAGTGAATTCTTCTTGAAAATGTGATATTACAACCATTGTCAACAATTAGTGAAAACGGACACGAGTTTAGCAATAGTAAACAAATATGCAAGAGTCTACCTGAACTGGGTTCCCATCCAAATTCTCAAGTCGACTTTCCCTGACATTTTACACAAAATGTTCTCCTTTGTATACAGTATCCGAGGGATCAAAAATGAGCCAATTAAGAACTGGTATGCCATTCCGGTTAGCGTACCTAATTCAATTTAATACCCTACTAGCAATAAGTTAGTAGAGCGTATAACCGTATATTAGGCATATACACCGGTGTGTACGTTATCTGCAAATGAATTCCAGTTACATGTACATGTATGTAGTATTGGGTGTAAGCTTTGTGCAGAAAATATATTTCAAAATCTTCAATAATACTAGCAAGCTATATAAAGTTCCCTTGCACTTCCTCACTTTCCAGAAAGTGGCAACCTCGTGCACCTAAGACGGATACCATGAGCACAAAAAGAGTTGTAAAGACATACATGTACATATAAATTCGTTGCATTTACAAGTGTAAGTGGAGTTATAAAACACAGTATGTATTTTATGAACACGATCTTCTCAGTAACGTTCTTTTTTAGCAGCAGTGATCACCTCGCAGTCTTTTGCAGCAAGCCATAACTTCAGACAAACTCAACGTACAATTACGACGTATTATTCGCCGATCGATTCACAGTAGTTGTAACATCCAAATTGTAATCAAAACGATAGGTAAGCGCTCTGTTACGAATTCTTTAGTGCACCCTAAGTCAGCTCAAATATCTCCAGCGATCACAAGCAAGGGGTTAAGCCCAGGTAGGTTCACTTATCCCCTTACGCCTGCCCTCTTTGGCAAAAAAAAAAAAAAAAAAAAAAAAAAAAAAAAAAAAAAAAAAAAAAAAATTCCCAAATCTTATGAATGAAAAGTTGTGCTATAGAAGGTGGAGGTTTCCCCACCCATTGAAAGTGACCCGAGAGTGGGCAGTACGCCCGTGTCCTGTACGACCCCGAGCGCCTCAATGAGGCCGTTGAGGGGGCTTCAGGGGGTGGGGACAGCCCCCAAAAAAGATACTGAGGCCCGCCACTAACAGAGAGATCAGTAGCGGAGTGCCTCCATGGCTTGCACCACTTTACAGCTCTTCTTGCTCGACTTTGTGGGGACCAACTTGGCCATCAACAGATCTGGACACCACATACCTGTTGGTGCAACGCTTCATGGCAATAGTGACCACTGAGCGTTAGTTAACGGCCGATTAGCGCCGCGCTTTATTTATGCTTCGATTTGATGAATCAGTGGGAAACGTGGATTGCATCGTCGTAAACCCGTGGATTAACTAACGAACGACTGGACATTTCGCGATGGGATTTGCGGCCTAACCTCCGACCTCCGACCACTGTTTCAAAGCAAAAATAATATATTCGTATAATGTACAAAAACTCGCGTTTCCCTTCCGATTTTCGCAACAAATTTCCATATATGTCTACGAGGATGTTTACTTTTTACACCTGTATATACTTCTGTGTGGGAGCCCTCGGCACCTGTTTCGTGATGGGTAAGTTGACAAACATTTGCATTTCTGTTAAGCTTGAAGCCTGTGTATGCAGCGTTATAGATTAGAAAATATTAGCAATAAAATCAATAGACTACATGTACCCTACTCTGAATAAGGAGAAATTGAATTGCATTTCAGATATAACGCTTATTTGTAAGAAAATACAATTGTACCTTGTGGAAAACGTATGCATAATCCCTATCGTTCAGATGTTTCAACTGCAAAAGTACACACTGTATTCTCAGCATTCTCCAATTTCATGACATGTTTGCAATTGAAGATTTGGATTTTAAAAGGGTCTAAGTGCCACAAAATGCAACAATTAGTTAATTCATGAAATATGATCTACGAACCGAGCCAAACAACATTCAAAAGTGCCCATTCAGACAGGTATTGTCTAAGTTGTTGAATTTTAACTTTACTTATTGCCTAGCTACGTTATACTGCAAAACCTATATCGTGTCGCTTATCTCATAAACATACATTTGGCACATACATGTACACTGAGATCATATTGCATTAATACATGCATACAACAGAACAACACGATTCTTAACTATTTGAGGTTTGCCTATAAAATTGCTCAAGGTTCAAGCATAAAGATGCAGTTTGGCCAAGATTTAGCGTGGATATAACACGTTTCGTTATAGAATAGACAAGCCTTTCGATATTTTTTCCAGAGCAATTAAGAATTAATGTATTTATATTACCGCATCTCCGCACAGAATTGCATAAATGAAGAAAAATACATGGTTGTCGTTCATTCTCTTATTCATGATTGATTCACGTTTCCAAATGAAGTGATATTTTAAAATACTGGGTACTTTTCCCTATCAATTTTGGAGAAAAAGTGATCTTCACATTAATTAACTGTATATACAGCCACCATCACGTGTCATCATTGCAGCCTATATCGAACACCGAAGTATTTTTCGTGCCTTTTGATATGAAAAATACTTCGAATAATATACAGAATATACTTGAACATGTGTAGACGACCAACAGTACCATCTGTATAGGTACATGTGTCGAGCAGCTAGCGAGTGATCCCATGGCATCATTTCACCTCTCTGCAGGAGTTTAATCACAATCCAAAGCATAACAGGTGTCAAGGATTCTGAAGGAAATATTAGCAGGGATGGACAGCGCAGCCGAATTTTCGCAGAATTATTAAAAAGTTGGAAGCCTGACGTCTTTATTAAAAATGACTTATAGTCGCTGTAGAGTGAAAAAGAATGAATAAGCTTTCTGTTCTCCCTATAGCTCCGCCTGCCTTAATTTCCATTCGAGTTTCACCTTAATTGCCAAGGTTAAAGACGAGCAGGTGGCCCTTCCTGCATCAGGTGAGACAAAAGCCAAACCAAAACAACGAAATTGGGCAGTTTTTTTGCGCATTTTGCCCACCGGCGCCGCACTCCTTTTGCTCGTTTTCCATACGCTCTTTTGGGGCGTTGCAACAACAAGGAGAGGCACATTTAAGTGGGCCACCCTGGTGCATCGCATGACCCAGGAGACACGGACATTTGTCCACCATTTGTCTTTGGAGAGAGGAATGTTTACCAGAACACCACGCAGGCTTTTGAAACGCATGCCATATCCTCTTGGAACTAAGTGACCACTCATGCGTACGCAGATTGCATAGGAACATACACTGTAAGAAGAAAGATTTTTAGGCAAGAAGTGTAAAAAAACAGAACGAATGCATATCAGATGCCATCATCTTGCCAAATAGTCATTCGAGAACACTTCGGCACGTTCCCAAGTCCTTGCTCATTCAGTCAGAGAAACCGCTTTCAGCGCCATCTAACGGCACTTTGACCCGCAGTCAGTACTTTATACGTAATCAAAATCTCTAATCAGGGTTGTTAACCATGGGTTGGACAAAATAAATGAAATAATAACAGATTGAAGTGTAGCATTTGTGTTGCAAGGCTACACAGAGTATGAAAGTTGAATTCAACGCCTTCCTTGGCCACCACTAACACCAGATTTGAGAAACATTGACTTTGGTGAGTTCTGGAGAGTCCTGGGTCGAAGACACTTATTCCTATCTTCAATCCCCAAAGCAACTTATTCCTATCTTCAATCCCCAAAGCAACTTATTCCTATCTTCAATCCCCAAAGCAACTTATTCCTATCTTCAATCCCCAAAGCAACTTATTCCTATCTCCAACATCTCCAAAGCAACTAAAATGCTCCATCATGCACGTAATACAGTAAAGCACTAGGAGAGAATATTCAACACCTGTAAGAGAAGGAGTGATTTTGCAATGAAGGTTAGGGGTTGCATAACTTCAGGGTGGCTTCAATACCTGCTGCGAAACTCCACAACAGTGCACCAAACCTGCCGCATCAGAGATTCAAAATTCAGCACCAGGCCTTAAATGAACTGTTTCCAGGCTACTTTTGTCCTCCTTTTATCCGCCACTGCGTGCTTCATGGTCCAACGAAGAAGGGCACTTTTCGCCCTAGCTGAAATAGCTCATTGTCATAATTGCAAAGTGTGCAGGTTAACGGCACAAATGATACACTCGCAAACAAAATTCACATAAAATGCACCATTAATGATTTATTTGCACGTGAATTTTGGTGCTTCCCTGGAAGACGTTCAACTGCATAGCACCGATGCGTTGAGGTATAGCAAGTGATGCTTCCAGTGAAGCATCCTGGCTTTGCAGTTCTGCATCTACCAGGCGAAGTACCTAATTTCACGTGTAAAATTTATTAAGTCATCACCTTGCAAGTTATGTAAAAAAAGTAACCCACACATTTATGCAATTGGAACCAAAAGGCTACTCCAATCACGGCATAGATTCCCTTAGAATTCAACATGAATTTCATCAACTGGCAAAATTTCCTTCAGCATTAGCTGCTTGTGCATTTACAACAGGACAACTAATATACTAGTTCATACGAACAAACTGCAACTCAGTGCAAGCTGAGAATCCGTTTGTTTCAATGCGATAATACTATACAGATCATAAATGTAACATCGTGAAAGAATGGTTACAAAACTGCAAAGTTGATAAGCTCGCTAACATCCAAGAAATTTGGTAGTTAATATTTTTTTAAGATTGATAGACACCTGATAGACGAGGTGCCATGTTTTTGAAATTTAATCAAAATTCAAAATGCCAGAGGTTGACATGACATGACATCACATGACAACGTCTTAAAGGACTTGCAGATCCCCACATTAAAAAATACATGCAGAATTCTGTAGAAAAAAATTAACCCGAGTAATTCTGCAGAAATTTGTCCTTCTTCTGCAGAAAAAATTAGTGCCCAAAAAATTCTGCAAAAAAAATTCGGACCCAGATAATTCTGCAGAAAAAATGCGGACCCCAAAAAATTCTGCAGAAAAAATTCGGACCCAAAAAACTCTGCAGAAAAAATTTAGGAACAAAAAATTGAATACAACTGGTACATACATATTCAAATAAATAATCAATGCAATTACAGTTTTTCAATTACCAGTGCCTCAGATACCAATTAATCGAGATAGCTAGAGCCAACCAGAGCTGTTTTCCCACAACAGTCTGAGTGGCCCTGTGGGTAAAGCACCAAGCTGTCAAACAATTGACCCTTGGTTCGATTCCCAGTAGTGGCAATTTTTTTAATACGAAAATGGTAGAAAATATTCTGCAGAAATACTTCTGCAGGAAAACATCAAATTTCTGCAGAAGTAGTTATGCAGAAGTTCCTCTGCATAAATATTTCTGCAGGAAAACATATCAAATTGCTGCAGAGTTCTGCAGAGAGTTCTCTTTTTCTGCAGAATGTTTTTCAATAGGGATCGAGGGTGACAAGTGCAACCAGTGCTTCCGTTTGAAATTTCCAACAGTTGGCACTGCTTCTGACCGTCTGAAAACACAACTAACGTACGATTTCATCTTTTTCCAGTAAATGGTTCGAACGAAACGGTGAACATCGACCTGAGAACTGGCGTGGTGACCGGTTACAGTCGCCACGTGACCTTCGTGGTGCCCCCCTCGTCCCCCTACCACGGTCGTTGTGTCCGGCAGGCCGTGGTGCGCTTGGACTTCTCCGGCGTTTTCAACAAGGCCACCCTGCTCTTGGACTACGAACGTCCCCGGCTGTGGACGGTCCACCTGGCGGACTCTGTCCACGCCAACGGACATGGTCCGTCCAGCGCGCTCAACGCCACGCTGACCGAGATGCACATCTTCAATCGGCAGCTGAGCGTCCACGTCGATGGCCGAGGAGGACCAACGGTCAAGATGTTCGACGGGGTGCTCAACAAGGGCCGCTCCAAACTGCTGCTCACCCTCGGTGGCAACCAGCTGGAGTGGGCCCCCGCCAAGGGGCGCATGGAGACGGTGGAGTGGCC
>JAQFYZ010005074.1:0-10055 GCA_034695085.1 Cylindroiulus punctatus
GAACAAATTTTGCATGGTTTTGCATGGTGGAAATATTATGCAGGGTGTCCGAAAATTACCACGCATTTTCAATGGCCGTTTCGATCAGCCTTAATTTCGGAGCAAAAATTACTATAAGACCCGGTCTTATTTTCGGGGGGAAACACGTAGTTTTCACAACACTGATGTACTCAGCGGCTGAGTTTCACAACGTTTTCGTTGGATCCGCCAACCTTAGCAACTCGCCTATATGAGAAGCAGCTTAAATACACAATGATTAGGGCGCGAACGGATGCATGGGAGAAGGCGGATAAAATGCGCGATGTAATTTACGCTGAACAGATGCATTATGAATCGGTTTGGCTCAAAGCGAGGTGAAAAATAAACAGCCCAGCGCCTCATTGGAAAGGCGTTCTCACCTCGCGGCGTGGAGCGTGTCACTCACGCGGCCACGGCGCTTTCAAAAGCGCTGCGAAAACAACCGTTTTCGAGCCGATATATAATCGCCGTTGCAGGCTGCCAATAAATATAATTCAACTCATTAGAGCCAATTCGAAACAACAACTGCTGAAAGTAGGCCTAACTTCAAAGTCTTCAATCTCGCATCTCACCTCTCTTTGCCGCGTACTCGGCGTCGAAACGATGGCCAGCGCCGCCAGCCAGTAGCTGGACGTTGTTTTCTTTGGCAGCCACGCAGATTTTCAGCCCGAAATCATGATTTTAGGTCCAAAACTCGAAATTTGGAGCAGCACGACTATTAAGCTCGGATTTCAAAATGGCGCCGGACGACGTTCGAAATTCGCACGAATCGAACGCCGAGCATCACGTGACGATGACGTCATCGGCGCGCGCATCTACAGGGTGTCTGCGAGAGTTTTGAAAACAATTCCAATGATAAACGAAAAAAAGTATACAAGATCTTTTAAAACAGAAATGATCCAATGAATAACTTACTGAAAAGAGCGAAAAATAATTACTCGGTGGTAATTCGCGTCGATATGGCATCCGTCCATTTTGACATTGGCATTTTCGACAATCTTTCGACCATTTCATAGCAGTTTTTTTTAAATTTCTGGCGTTTTTTCTCACCAATTTTGTCCGGGGTGTTTTTTCTCGTTAATTTCCTCACACTTTGCTGCACGAAATCGTTAATTTCCTAATTTCTATCGAGATTATGACGAGCCCAATTTCAAAAGTCCCATTTCAAAATGGCGTCCAATTGACGACGTTCGAAATTCGCACGAATCGAACGCTAGCACGCGCTGCGAGCATCACGTGCCGATGACGTCATCAGTACGCGCGCATCTACAGGGTGGCAGCAAAAGTTTTGAAAGTAATGAAAATTATTAATAAATAAATATAGTACATAAAACAAAATTAGTAAAAACACACACAGCTGACTGAAATGATGGAAAAATACTTCGTGGTATTTCGCGTCAATGTGGTTTTCCATCTTTCCATCAGTCTTTTTTTAACGATTTGAGAAACGTTTCCATCATTTTAAATTGAATGAATTTTTTTTTAAATATTTTCTTTTTTCGCCAAAATGTTTGCACAATTTCTGGCCGATTTTTCAGCCGGGCCTAATTCGGGGCCTGGCAATATCTGGGCGCTCAGCTACGCTAGAAGCTGACGGGGGGTTTTCGGAGCTGTGTTTATTATTTCGCAGCCAAAATTCGAAAGTTTGAACGTAAATATTTATGAAGCAGCTTCTTAATGAAGGCTGCGAGCATCTTTGGCCAACCTTTGTATGTTTTTATCGGTGTAAATTATTGGCCCATAATTGCGCCCATTTGGCGAAGAGGCAGCTCATGGTTACGATCAGCGGAACAAATCGACGGCTGCCATATTGGAAAAGAAAAACAAATTTGGGCAAAAAAAAACACAAAAATAATGTATATATACTGGGGAAATGGGAAAGGCAGGAAAAAAAACAGTTGGATCCGTCTGGACGACAGCGACACCTGGATAGCGTCACAGGACACCAGGGGGCGGGGCTAATGCAATATGAAATTTTCGAACGCTTTTATTGTTTTTATGGAAATATATACCACCATTTAATTGTTTTTCCCTTTTTTTAGTAAGTCATTTGTTGTGACGAATTTCGCTGAAGCAGCTTAAACGCTCTCAAAATACTATTGTCTGTCCAAATAAAGAATGGACAGGGCAACAGCCAATCAGAGGGATTCGGCTTGTCCATGCGTTCTTCCAGGCTTTTCAGCACGTGTCGTTGTTGAAATAAATTTGGGCAAAAATTCCATAAAATCTAACAAAGTTTAACAAAAAATTATGCAAAATAAAAATATTGAGCAAAAACTCCATAAAATCCAAATATTGAGCATAGAAGCCATAAAATCCACCGAAGTTTAAGCAAAAATTCTATAAAATCCAAATACTGAGCATAAAAACTCCATGAAATCCACATGAATTCCTTATCCACTAAAAAATAAGCACATATTCCCTAAAATCCATCAAAGATTGTACAAAAACTCCCTGAAATTCACCAAATATTGAGTAAAAACTCCATGAAAACTACCAACGTTTAAGCAAAAATTCCCTAAAATACAAATATTGAGCGATTATTCTCTAATAATCAACCAAATATTGAGCAAAGTTTCAAAATCCAAATATTGAACAAAAACTCCATGAAATCCACCACAGTTTAAGCAAAAATTCCCTAAAATCTACCAAAAATTGTGCAAAAATTCCATGAAATCCACCCAATATTGGCAAAAACTTAACCAAAGTTTAAGCAAAAATTCCCTAAAATCCAAATATTGAGCATAAAATCCATAAAATCCACCGAAGATTGTGTGAAAACTCCATGAAATCTACCAAAATTTAAACAAAAATTCCTAATCCACTAAAGATTGCGCACATATTCCCTAAAATCCACCAAAGATTGTGCAAACACTCAATGAAATCTACCAAAGTTTAAACAAAAATTCCCTAAATTCCAAATATTGAGCAAAAACTCCTTGAAATCCACCAAATATTGAGCAAAGATTCAATGAAATCTAAATATTGTGCATAGATTCCCAAAAATCCACCAAATATTGAGCAAAATTCCATGAAATCCATCAAATTTTAAGCAAAAATTCCTTATCCACTAAAGATTGAGCACATATTCCCTAAAATCCACCAAAGATTGTGCACAAATTCCATGAAATTCACCAAAGTTTAAGCAAAAATTCTATAAAATCCAAATAATGAGCATAGATTCCCTAAAGTCCACCAAACATAGAGCAAAGGGTACTGAGTTGAATTGAATTAAAGGATGAGAACATATATAGCCCCTGACGCTGCGCTGCAGGGAAGCCCACTTTGTAGTAAAAGTGTTCATTCAAGGGGCAGCAGCAACAACAACAAAAACAACAAAACAATGAATGTGACACTAAAAACGCATTAAAACATGTTCACCGCGGGGGGTCAAAGGTGGGTGCGAGGACATTTGTACCCGTCACGAGGTGGCGCTTCATTAGGGGCCGCCACAAAGGCCCGCAATTTGTCAAGGGGAGCTAATCCGCGCTCAGCAGCGCCCCCACTCGATCATCGATCACCATCGCTCGACCTTTGACCCGGACACCTCCATCACCACTTCCTCCCGCATCGATTGGCCCACACTCGTACCTACAGATCCGTGTAGGATGAATTTCAGGCCTGATGCTAACCTGGAATTCTTGCCTAATTATGGAGTTAATTTTTTTTCTTAATTTTCTCTTATGGCAAAAAGTTATACAAAATTATAAGAAAATAATGCTAACTGTCCACTCGTAATTTTTTGGATTAATTTTGGAGTTAATTTTGGAGTTAATTTTCTCTTAAGGCAAAAAATTACACAAAATTATAAGAAAATAACTCCAAAATTAATCCAAAAAATTACAATAGGACAGTCAGCATTGTTTTCTTATAATTTTGTATAATTTTTTGCCTTAAGAGAAAATTAAAGAATAAATTAACTCCAAAATTAGACAAAAATTACAAGTGGACAGTTAGCATTATTAAGTTATTATTAAGAGTTCATTTTTTCTTTAATTTCATCATAATGCAAAACATTATACAAAATTATAAGAAAATAATGCTAACTGTCCTCTTGTGATTTTTTAGATTAATTTTCGAGTTAATTTTTTCTTTAATTTCCTCTTAAGGCTAAAAAGTTATACAGAATTATAAGAAAATAATGCTAACTGTCCACTTGTCATTTTTTAGATTAATTTTCGAATTAATTTTTTCTTTAATTTCCTCTTAAGGCTAAACAATTATGCAAAATTATAAGAAAATAGTGCTGTCCACTCGTAATTTTCTGGCTTAATTTTGGTCTTAAGTTGTCTTTCCTGATTTTCCTACCCTACCCACGTGCCAATCTCCTAATTTTCTTAAGTATGATTTTCTTAAGTATGATCAGCGCCACCAAGGGGGAAGAAAGGTCAGGTAAAAAAGTCTATTGGCAAAAGCGCCACCAGAAAATCCCCAGGCAGTATCTGGCAACACTGGCTGTAGCTCCGCCCTAATTTTCTTAATTTATTTTAACGCTCTACTCAGAGCTCAGAGCTCGTAATTTTATTCTAATTTTCTTAATTGCCTTCAGAGTAAATGACAAAAAATTAGCTCCAAAATCAGCCAAAACTTGGACAGGCAGCATATAATGGTGCGGCACCTTTCCGCCATTTTGAATTTGGCAATCTGCAAGTCGCGGGTTCGCGTCCCGGGGTGGCCATTTTTTTTTTCTCTTTTTTTTTTTTTTATTTCGTTTCGATTATTTTTGTTTGACTTAAAAAGCCAGCAACCGCTGTTAATAAGCCCCTCAATAAAAGGCGAGCCCCAGAAAAGGCAAATAAAACCCTCCCTGGTCGCGGCTCCCCCTGCTGGGAAATTCGGTGATAAATTCGTGAACTTTGAGGGTCATAAATTTAAAATTCCCCGTGGGTTCGTGGGAGTCCAGCAGCCAAATTTCCTCTCTTACATTTTTATTCGTTAATTTTTTTTTTAGTTTAAAACAGTGTGTGATTTACGCCAGTTCGCGGGGAGGTCGGGTGGGGCGCTGCGGAGGCCCACGCGGAGCGACAGCGCCCCCTCACCCACAACATTTGCATTTTCACACCAGGGCCCTTTGGCGGCGCCAGGGGGCGCTGCTGAAACAGATAAGGGAAGTGGTTAGTGGAGGTGTGAAGTACACCAGGGGAGGCCAAAAAATGCCAGCCTTTCATCAGGGCCTGGTGCGTTGCGTCTTGTGGCACTTACGCCCTTTTGATTACATTGGAAAAACTGAACCGAATTGGGAGTCGGCACATGTGGCACTTAGACCCTTTTGACTGCATTGGGATTCTGCAAATGGTGCACTTGCACCCTTTTGAAGCTGTAGCCTGCAGGCGTGGTGCGTATATTGATCGTGTTGCGAGAATCAACTTTGCATTTTGTGGCACTTAGACCCTTCTGACTGAATTGAAAAACTGAACTGAATTGGGAGTCTGAAAATGTGGCACTTGCACCCTTTCGATTGCATTGGGAAAACTGGACTGAAGTGGGAGTCTGCAAATGTGGCACTTGCACCCTTTCGAATCTGCAGCCTGCCAGGCTTGGTACGGAGAATCGTTTTGCGCGAATCAACTTTTGCATTTTTGCTGCACTTGCACCCTTTTGAAGCAGTAGCCTGCTGGGCTTGGTGCGTATACTGTATCGTGTTGCGAGAATCAACTTTGCATTTGCGGCACTTACACCCTTTTGATTAATCAGCAAAACTGAACTGAATTGGGAGTCTGCAAAGTGTGCACTTGCACCCTTTCGAATCTGCAGCCTGCCAGGCTTGGTTCGGAGAATCGTTTTGCGCGAATCAACTTTGCATTTGGCGGCACTTACACCCTTTTGACTGAATTGAAAAATTGAACTGAAATCTGCGTCTGCAAATGGTGCACTTGCACCCTTTTGAACCTGTCGCCTGCAGGCTTGGTGCGTATACTGTATCGTGTTGCGTGAATCAACTTTTGTAATTTGCAGCACTTACACCCTTTTGACTGAATTGAAAAACTGAACTTAATTGGGAGTCGGCAAATGTGGCACTTAGAACCTTCTGATTGCATTGGGAAAACTGAACTGAATTGGCAGTCTGCAAATGGTGCACTTGCACCCTTTTGAAGCTGCAGCCTGCCAGGCTTGGTTCATAAACAATGCACAAATAGCATTTTTACATTTGCATATGTCATATTTTCGTATTTTTAAAGGTCAGGGATTTTTTTTTAAAACCTGGCAAAGTCAGGGAAAAGTCTGTGCACTTTCGAGGCGTAAACAAATGTTCGTCGAGGATGGATTGCTGCTCCCAGGGTGAGGAGGTGCTTGAGTCTGAGTGACTAATACGTCAGCGATTCCAAACGGCGTTAGACAAATAATCGAGTCTGGTTAGGATGTTGTTGCTCCAAGATGGCGGCCGACCATCTGCGCTTATTTACGTCTTCTGGCCACTTAATATTTGATTAACGCTGACGTCCGCGAGTACACAAATTAATGCAGCTACATGTAAACACGGCTTTAATCGAGCCTCAATTAGCCACTAATGCGAGCGCCGCCTAAACACGTTCTCACTGGGCGTGCAAAACGAAACAATTAAGCCTCCCACTGAACACAGGACCCCTTGCATTCAGGAGTGTGAAAAAAAAAGTTGATGAATCTACAGTCATCTTAACGTGTCTTAAGACCCATTGAAAGTGGTTTGTGACTTTGAGACACCCTGCATAAAATTACCAATCGCTATTTCTCCTTTCCTGAACAACGTATTAAAATAATTTTTTCGTTAACATTAACAGGGACTCGCGTTTTTTGGGATGTGCTTGCGACAACTTGTGGAAATGCGTATGATATTAAGAAAAACGATAATTCTAGGTTTGACCTCTTATTTCGCTTTATGGGCGATAGATGGCAGCACCTGCCGTCTGAATGGGAATATAAGAGATTCACTGTCGATGGCAACAAAGAATATCTGGAAAAATTCTAAAAACGAAATGTCTTTTCATTTTATACAGCGCAGGAACCTACCATCAATATAAACTTTGAATTAAAACATATTTGAAATTATCATATCTGATCAAAGTTACCAAATTCAATTGCAAAAAATCACTTTCCATGGGCAATTCTGGGTAATTTCTTGACTTCTGTGTCAAAGCATTTGTTTAGTTTCCCTGACATTTTTAAAAATTTGTAAATTAAAACATTTACTTTCATTTGAAATCATCATATCTGTCCGAAGTTATCAAAATTCAATCGCAAAACATTACTTTCAATGGGCAATTCTGGGTAATTTCTTGACTTTTGTGTCAAGGCATTTGTTTAATTTCCCTGACATTTAAAATTTTTTAAATTAAAACATTTACTTTCATTTGAAATCATCATATCTGACCAAAGTTACTAAATTCAATGCAAAAAATCACTTTCAATGGGCAATTCTTGGTAATTTCTTGACTTCTGTGTTTAATTTCCCTGACATTTTTAAAAATAAATCAATCTTTCCTGACTTTTCCATATTTTCCAGGTCTGGTGGGATTTTGTGCAGCCATGGGCCAAACTTAAGTTCATGGCACACTCCTCATTAATAAATGAGTAGCGTGAAGAGTTGATGAATCTGAGGGATAGGCGTGAGGAGCTGTGTTCTCCGTGGAGGTTTCCCACCTGAAACACTAATTTTTACGTTATAGTTAGTCTATTTAAAAGGCAAAAAACTCAATTGTTAACTTCCCTATAACTTCTCCATGCATGTTTTTCAGGTGTGGATGAACCCTGTCCTCCTATCTTCTTCGCCATTTCACCAATTTTCGCTGGCCCGCATCAACACTCTTTGAAGGCCTTTTAACGAGCGATCGAGTCCTTCCCACATCAACGCCTGGCATAACTGCGAATATTATTAGGCGTTTTTAACGCCCGTCGTTATTCGGGGGTCCTTTTCAGCTCCTCCCGTCCCGTCCAAACAAACTCCTCTTTTACGAGCGCCTTCCACTCATCAATTCGCCAAAAAATCGCGCACGTGGCGCGTTTTTTTTTCGTTTTTCGATTCTGTCCTGTTTTCGCAAACTCTCTTCGCCATCGAAAATAACACTTTTGTTTACCGGAGCGCGAAAACAAAGGGACGTAACCGGAAAAACTCATTTCGGCATCTTTTGGCCTGCACCCTCCCCCACTAAACTCGCCGTTATATAGTCTCAAGATGGCGCCGATTAAAAATCCACGCTTTGAAAAAATGGAACGCCAGCGAGTGCGCTCGTTCGATATACCATCGAATGCGAGCACGCGCAGAACGATAAAATGGCGTCGTTCGGACCAACCGAATGCAAAATCCAGTAACACATATCGAGCATGGCAGCCATTTGCCTTTCACTCCTGAAACAGTATATCGATAAGCCGAATTTCTCGGATTGGCCGTGACAATTTTCGTTCTTTTGCCCGAGACGACCAAAGCGTCCTACGAGGGCTTCCAACGGATCGACTTCGAAGAACGATTTCAACTCGATCGTGTCGGGATGAAACATTTCGATCGGGCCGAATCTGATCGAGAACTGGCCGAATTTACAGTTCAACCAAAATTAACTCAACTTACGCAGATTTAAGACGGCGACGAGCGAAAATCAACCGGCGCATCTCCTCCGTCAAAAAATTAATTCTCGTTATGAGAATGGAACACGAGCTGGTGCACGCGTTCGAAAGCGTCGAATACGTGCGCATGCTCGCGTTCCATTCTTTTCTATTTTGCTTTAACTTCTGTCATATACATGTACAGGCGCGAGTCAATTACCTTTGTCGATCGTATACAAAGTACTCGATTAAATTTCTGGTCAGACAGCATTTCAACAAAAAATAATATCAAACTTACACTGTGCAGTCTCGAGATGACGACGAGCAAAAATCGACTCGTGCATCTCTTCCGTGAAATTCTCCTTATAGAAATGGAACGCGAGCACGCGTTCGAATATTACATTTCGAATTCGTGCACGAATTCTAGAATTTGCCGAGCAAATTTCAACAAAAAAAAAATGAACAGCTTGGGATCGACGTGTTGAAAGTCGGAAATTTGCCTTCCTGATTGATTTACGTAATCGCGAATTTGTTTTAAATTCCGGAAAGAACGATGTACTCGTTCGGCCCTTACCTTTTCATTCCCTTCTGATCATCTCGAACGTGGTTGGATAACTTGGGTCCATCTCGACTGCGTGGAAATTCCATCCGAAAACTCGATCAGCCCAAATTCGTCACCGTACTGCATTCTGCGAAAAAGCGAAATGAGTAAAAATTAGTCGAGGAAGCGGAAATTGGGTCAACTCGGTCGGAAGGTAGCGTTGGATTGGGCTGGAAAATGAATTATTGGCGGTAAGTGAAAATTCGAATGTTTTTAATTGAAAATTCCACTGTTGCTAAGCAACAAACGGACGCCGACAATTCCACTGTTGCTAAGCAACAAACGGACGCCGATATTGCTGCACGTGGTCGAAGTGCTGATTTTTCTGATTCTGGTAATTTTTGTCTAATTTTGGAGTTTACAGAGAATTAATTAATTAATGTAAGTAAAAAAAATCAAGGCAAAAAACGATGGAAAGTTAGAATGAAATTACGACTAGAGCTGCGTTTAACTTTAGACTAATCGTGTGGCAGCATTAAAAAAATTAAGAAAATTAGGGCGGAGCTACAGCCAGTGTTGCCAGATACTGCGTGAATTCACCGGCGCTTTTGCCAATAGTCTTATTTTCCCCGCACTTTCTTCCCCCTGGGTGGCGCTGATCAAACTCAAGAAAATCATGCTTGAGAAAATCATACTTAAGAAAATCATACTCAAGAAAATCATACATTTAAGATAGTCATACTCGAGAAAGTCATACTCGAGAAAGTCATACTCGAGAAAATCATACTTGAGAAAATCATACTCGAGAGAATCATACTCGAGAAAATCACACTCGAGAAAATCACACTCGAGAAAATCACACTCGAGAAAATCACACTCGAGAAAATCACACTCGAGAAAATCGTACTCGAGAAAATCGTACTCGAGAAAATCGTACTCGAGAAAATCGTACTCGAGAAAATCGTACTCGAGAAAATCGTAC
>JAQFYZ010005075.1:0-10055 GCA_034695085.1 Cylindroiulus punctatus
TTGCATGGTGGAAATATTATGCAGGGTGCCCGAAAATTACCACGCATTTTCAATGGACCTTGTAATCAGCCTTAACAGCACCTTCCGCGAGCTGATAAATGGGTTTAGCTAATGTTTTTAAAGTGCTGTTCCGTAACCTTAGTGCATGGGACCTCGAAAATCTGTTCGTTATAACCGATACTCCGTTTTATCCAATTCGCTATAACAGTATAGAAATTAACATTATTTCCGTATGGGCTGCGACGGGGATTGGAAATACTGTTCGTTATAAGCGAGTTCGTGATAACGAGGTTTGACTGTAAAACATTTAGTTTCATTTCAAATTATCATATACAGTATCTGTCCAAAATCATCAAAATTCAATCGCAAAAAATCGCTTTCAATGGAGCCTCCAGTTTCCATGTGGCACAAGTCGATTATGAGCGAAGCCTCGTAAAAAGCGAGGCTTAGCAGCACGTGGTGGCGCACGTGGCAGGTCTGTGACGTCATCCGAGGGGAGTCGCCACCCTCCCCCGCAGCGCCACCGGCGGTCTTCGTCAGTCATCGCAGGCTGGCCAGCGAGCGAGCAGCAGCCACCAGGTCCGAGCCACGGCCCGACAGGCCACGCTATGGGGAGCGGAACCCTCGCCCTCCCCCGCATCCCGTCGTGCACCGCGCCGCCCGCCGCCAGGGGACTCCTGTAAAAGCCTCGGTGCAGAAGCCGGCTCCTGTACTCGGAGCTAACCAGCTCCCGGAAATGCTCTGGCGGCCGGGATCGAGCACGCAGGCCGGGAAGAGAGAACTTTGCACCGAGCTTCTGTTTTGGACTAGCATCGGACTGGTGGAGGACATCATCCCAGAATTTATACTTTGGAACATAGTTGCGGGATAGGTGGTGCGCGGATTAAGTCGTCCAGCTGGTGACAGATTGCCCTGTTCCGGTCGGTTCTACTGGCGTCGAAGACTCGACTTCCGGTCGGCTCCGCTGGCGTCGAAGACTCAACTTCCGGTCGGCGCCCACCGCAACTTGTGACGGACTGACCCACCAAACTACTGGAAAAATCCTGGAACGTTTGGTTCGTGGGCTGCCTGTGAACAATTTGAAAATTTGGACAAGTTTTGGAACATAGTTTCAAGCCCGGTTGTGCTCGGATTAAGTCGTCCAGCTGGTCCAAGATTGCTCTGTTCCGGTCGGTTCCACTGGCACTTCCGACGTCGGAATCGTCGTGGAGTCCCTCGGCTCCCACCAGAACTTGTTGACGGACTGACCCACCAAACTACTGGAAAAACCTTGCACGTTTATTTCGTGAGTTGCTGTGGTTGACAAGGTTCCAATTTGAAATTTTGGACTGGTTTTGGAACATAGTTTCATGTGCTCGGATTAAGTTGTCCAGCTGTTGCGAGTTTGCCCTGTTCCGGTCGGTTCTACTGGCGTCGAAGACTCAACTTCCGGTCGAAATCCTGGAACTGCTCGTGGTTGACAAGGTCACAATTTGAAATTTTGGACTGGTTTTGGAACATAGTTTCAAGCCCGGTTGTGTTCGGATTAAGTCGTCCAGCTGGAGCAAGATTGCCCAGCTCTGGCGGCACTTCCGGTTGGCTCCCACCAACCATAAAGGCTGACCAACAAACTCTGCTGGCAACACCAGCAGGAATTCGTTCCCAACTTCAGTGTTGGACCACAGGATTCGAGGTCGAAGTTAAACCGGAAGCCCCCCGTATGTGCTTGTGCGGTGTTGGTGCGCGAGAAACCGAGGGGAATTCCCTCTCCGCATTGGTCCGCTGCCATTGGCCCGCCCGCAGCTGACCCCTGCCCCTGGGCGGCCCTCTGGGACCCTAGCCACCCCAGCCAAGTTGTGTCATTGATGCAACTGTGCTTCGCCATTGTCCACGCTCGGATTTTGCTTCAGATTCGTGAGTGTCTTTGTGTCGTTTCGCTGATCGGTGCATAATTTGGAGATGTCCTCACTCCAGGAGTCATTGCCCTTCGGCCTCCAGGACCCCGGCTCGGCCTCTTCAGGGTAATTATCGGTGCGGGAAGTCGGGAAGAATGACTTGATTCCGAGCCCAATTACTCGTTCTTGTTTTTGGGACTATTTTGGCACGAGCCAGGCCACCGCAGCGCCATCGAGAGGGGAATCCCCCTCCTGGAGCACGCCTTTTTTGTGTTTCTGCTTTTTTATCCTCCCCGCCTCGCGACGCCCCATCAGAAATGGGGATCCCGCCATGCAACTGCTAGCCCTAAATGAAAATTTGGTACTTTGGATGCGACGGCCATGTTGGATTGGCCGAGACGGAACACCTTCAGTGGCCGCGGAGGGCCTCCGCCCTGAGGCGCTTTGGATAACAGCGTCGGCATCGGCCAATCGCCTCCTCACCCACTTCCGGTGGACTCTGTGGTCTTGAACGCTTCTGCCATTGACGGTTCTTGCAGCCTCTTGCTGCTACCAGAAGTCCCAGTTTGGGTCTTTGGTCTTTTGACCGGAAGTCAGACTTAACTAGGGCAAACACCTTGCATGGTCACTGTGCTTTGGATAACAGCATTGGCCAACCGCCTCCCCATCCACCTCCCCATCCACTTCCGGTGGACTCTGAGGTCTTGATCGCTTCTGCCATTGACAGTTCTTGCAGCCTCTTGCAGCTACAAGTCCCATTGGTCTTTTGAACGGAAGTCAGACTTGTCTGGAGCAAACACCTTGCAAGGCCACTGTGCTTTGGATAACAGCTTTGGCCAACCGCCTCCCCACCCACTTCCGGTGGACTCAGAGGTCTTGATCGCTTCTGCCATTGACAGTTCTTGCAGCCTCTTGCTACAAGAAGTTCCATTTTGGGTCTTTGGTTTTTTGACCGGAAGTCAGTCTTGTCTGGAGCAAACACCCTCCGCCCTGAAATGCTTCGGTTGAAAAACACCCCCAACCACCTCCGGTGTCTTCTGTCAGCTTGATCCTCGTTGCATCAACCGCCAGAAGTCCCAACGCAGAAGACCGGAAGCGCGCTGGTGGCCCGTCACGACGGCGGCCATACCACCAACCATGTTGGACATCTTCCGCGGCCTGAAGAACCTGCTGAAAGTGAACCGCATCCACACGGACGGCAGCGTGTTCCGTCTGCACTACCACGCCACCGTGATCATCCTGATCGCCTTCAGCCTGGTGATCACCACCAAGCAGTACGTGGGCAACCCCATCGAGTGCCTGCACGGGGCCGACCTGAAGGAGAGCGTGATCAACACCTTCTGCTGGATCCATTCCACGTACACCATCCCCAGCGCCTACGGCCTGGAGGTGGGCCGCGAGGTGCCCTACCCGGGCATCAAGAACTCGCTGGACCACGACGAGGCCGACCGGAAGTACCACAAGTACTACCAGTGGGTGTGCTTCATGCTCTTCTTCCAGGCCGTGCTCTTCTACATTCCGCGCTGGCTGTGGAAGAACTGGGAGGGCGGCAAGATCCAGGCCCTGATGATCGACCTGAACATCAGCGTCTACTCGGACACGGAGCAGAAGCAGAAGAAGAAGCTGCTGACCGACTACCTGTGGGACAGTCGCTGCCACCACAACTGGTGGGCGGTGCGCTACTTCCTCTGCGAGCTGCTCAGCTTCGTCAACGTGGTCGGCCAGCTGTTCCTCATGGACCGCTTCTTCGAGGGCGAGTTCCTCACCTACGGACTCAAGGTCATCCAGTTCACCGAGTCGGACCAGAACGAGCGCAGCGACCCCATGATGTACGTGTTTCCTCGCGTCACCAAATGCCTCTTCCACTTCTACGGACGTTCCGGCAACGTGGAGAAGCACGACGCCATCTGCGTGCTGCCCCTCAACGTGGTCAACGAGAAGATCTACATCTTCCTCTGGTTCTGGTTCGTCATCCTGTGCCTGCTCACCGCCCTCGTCGTCGTCTTCAGGGTGGTCATCTTCAGCTGCCTGCGCATGCGCGTCTTCCTGCTGCACGTCCGCTTCCGGGTCATCCCCTACGAGCAGGTCAGCGAGCTGGTCAGGAGGACCGAGATCGGCGACTGGTTCCTCTTCTACATGCTCGGCCAGAATGTCGACTCGCTCATCTTCAAGGAGATCATCATCGACCTGGCCAAGCGACTGGCCCAGCACGGCAAGGAACCCTCCGTCTGAGAGCGCCTTGAACCCTCCCATCGCCGACGTCGGCGGCTTCTGGAAGCACCCGCTGCAGAGCGCCATTGCTGAAGAAGCGCGATGGAGACGCTGAAGAGGTGCTTCTGCACCTTCTGGAAGCCTCGGCTGAAGAAGCTCTTGCGGACCCTGGTTTTGGAGGCCCTGAAGAGAAGGGGGCGATGGTGCTGATGGCCTCTTGGATGGCCAACCTTGGTAAAACTGCCTTTGTGGTGGGCGTGGGGAATGGGAATGTTGCCTTTATGCATGTCGTGTTTTTTGGCCACTGAAGGCGCTTGGAGTCTGGATTGACCTTACGGTCATGGCTTCCAGAAGCTTCAATATATCTTTATTTTTGTAAAGCTCATTCTAAATTTAGTTGGGTCCACCATGCTGGTTATTTCGCACCCTGCAAGAACTCTGTTAAAAATTAAGATTTTGATGTAATAACATTAGATGATATGGCTTCTTGAGCTAGAAAAATATCAATGTCAAAGTCATGCATGTTCTATTGCCAACATGTATGGCAATTGAACATGTATTATCATTAACTGTCATTTTTAGTTATGTCACTGTTCTCGCCGGGGTGCGATAAGTAGGTTCGAGCGACATTAGCACCAGTGTTTATGTAGCATGATGTAGGAAATGTGGTTCCACTGTGCTGGTTATGTGGTGTTTAGAACGTGGTACTGTTCATATTAATGGTTTGAAGCGCAGATATTGCACACCCATTGTCTTCTGTTGTGCAGAATCAGGAAAAATGATTTCGTTCTTTATTCAATTATCATCAGAGCAATGTTCAATATCATTGCATCAATGACATGCAATGTGTGTGCACAGCGACTGTACGGCCTGTACCAACAGGTGGACATGCAGGTTGCACCATCAGTGTATCAATGTTCAGGATACAGGATACAACTTAGTTACGCCCAAAATGGACATACAATATCTGCGCTTTCGACTATCGATATGCAAACATTCATTGCATAACATTTCCTTGCAACCAGCATTGAGCACACTGGGGATGTAACCCTTCAGACTTATTTGGATGGGGGATGCTGGAAGCCATGAAGCGATAATGGCCATGGAGGACGTCCAAGGGATTTCCGGTAAAGCCCCAAAACGAAAAAAGCCCCCGTGTGGCTTTTATCTGCGTTACGTCACAAATGCCAGATTTTTTTATTCACGAAGATGATCTTCTTCGGGGCTAATATCCTCGTCCAATAGACGAAATCTGCTTACTCGCATGGGTTTATTTAAGATCCAGTTGGCAAGTGGCCCAAACTGGCCCCAGAGAAGGGTTTTTGCCCTCCCACCCCACCTACATTTCAGCTCCGATCTTGCTTTTATTGGTTGGTTTCCTAACGACGACCACCGTTTCACCCTTGGCTTTTCTCCCCTGTTTCAAACAGGGTGTCTGACGGGCCTTGCATCAGTGGATGGATGGTCCATGGCCAGATGACTGCTGGGGCTGCCATGGAAGATTAGTGGCAAATGTGACCAAGCATGGCAGTGCGGCTTTACAACTGACTCCCATTCCCAGGAAAATTGATGGCTCAACTAAAACTGTTCAAAAGTTTTGGCTCTTTGGCAGCCATCCATGCTCCCACCTTAGCCCTCACTTTGTCTTACTGGAAATCAAATATCAAAGCTTTGAGTTTGAGGCATTATGCAGTCATGGACCACGTAATGAAAGAGCCGTCAGACATGCTGTGAGCAGCTTCAAATACTTTTCATCCGTGTTGTGTTTCTGGTTGCTAGAAAGGTACCAAGAAATGCTCGTGTCAAAGAGGGACCTTTATATTCTATATTTGTAATGCAAATATTCATCAATAAGAATTCAGTAATAATGCCCAAGTGCCTCAGTTTGCGCGCACTTGGATCGTGGTTCCTTAACGGTCAGTATTAGGGCATGTCGTGGAACGAGTTTGGACATCGGTTGGTTTTCGGTTTCTTATCATTTGAAATTGATCCTTTTTCACTTCTGAAATCAAAAATGATCGTTAATGTTGGGGAATAATGCTGGTCGTGTAGGACAATAAGGTGTCAGATTTCTATAGAATGCCTCAAAACACAACATTGACCCATTGAAAGTGATTTTTCGCAATTGAATTTTGATAATTTTGGACAGATATGATACTTTCAAATGAAACTAAATGTTTTAATTCAAAGTAGATATTAATAGTAAGTTCCTGCGCTATATAAAATTTTTCCAGATATTCTTTATTTTGCCAACGACAGTTAATCTCTTATATTCCCATTCAGACGGCAGGTGCTGCCATCTATCGCCCATAAAGCAAAATAAAAGGTCAACAATAATTATCCTTTTTGTTAATATCATATACATTTCCATAAGTTGTCAAGAGCACATCCCAAAAAACGCGAGTCCCTGTTAATGTTTACAAAAAAATTATTTTTATATGTTGATTAGGAAAGGAGAAATTGTATTTGGTAATTTTATGCAGGGTGTCCTCAAAGTCACAACGCACTTTCAATGGATCTTAACCGCATTACAAAAATTATTTTAAAAAGCTGTTAGTTATGTGAACCAAATTTATTTGGGGGTGCAGGGGGAAGGTATGCATGCAGTGCACCTTCCCTCCCCCACACCAAGATAAATAGGAAGTATTCTTGCGAGAACACCCTGTAAACCATATTCACAAATAAGAAACCAGGCTTCTAAGAAAAAAGGATTCTACATTTTTTAAAAATTTGATCTTGTAACTAACAGGTTTTTGATCAATTTTTTTAAAACAAAGTATTTTCTAAAATTGAAGAATAGTTGAAATTGCCTCGTATTACTAATACATTGTTTCTACATACGTTTTCATCTATGGAAATAAGATTTCTGCCTAAACACGAAACCGAGTCAATGTTATTATAGATGTTGACACCCAGTAGGCGACCTGTCTTTGTCCACTAGGGTCTTCATTATTTTCCATCCTGGAGAAATCAGACGATCAGCATCGTATTGTCCATCGCCAGACAAGCATTTTCCTTTATGGCATCGATGATTAGCTAGTTCTTTTCAACTTTTTGACGCTTTAGGCTGAAATGAAAGCTGCTGGGGAAAATGCTTATCATGTTCTGGTAGATGACCTGCTGGAAATGGGATCGGAGATGGCCTTAAGTGATGTCATCCGGGTTACTTTTCTGCTGGTCATCCTGCCTTGGACTGACCAAGAGTGACTGATGCTCTCTTCATTTCTGCTCGCATCAAAGCCTGTTGCGTGGTGCTTGACCACAACACTTTTCGGTTTTTATTTTCGTGCCAAATGTCAGTTTTTTGCGATTTTTTCTCTTTTTTTTCTGACCGATGTTCCATGTGCCACAGCAAACATTTCCCGTGATTGAATGGTTGCTGACCAGTATTTTTGCGCGATGCCAGGATAGACCCGTGCTGCTGTTATTACTGCCATGAATTTGCTGATCTTTATAAAAATGTGTGTTCCCAGCAAGGTTCTTCCCCCGCCAATAATTTTTCCTCGAAAATATGACTCGGAAGTGGATCCTTGTGGTAGACCTACTTCAGCGAGGGGGATTGCCCCCTCTTATGGTTTTTATTATTATTTTTATTTTGAGCAGACTGGCAGAGTCGAGGTACGCTAATACGCTAACATACTTTGTGGTAAATTTCGATTTTTGGATAAAAAATTGGGTTTCTCGGCATTGATCCAAAGCGTATTCACTAGAAATATGTTTACAAGGTGCCTGCTGTTCCGATTTTTTCTCACTAAATTTGCAATTTTTTGAAAATATTGCATGTGTTCCATTTGGGATTACTGAAAAACGTGAAACATGACACTATTCCTAGGCTGTTATAATGACGCAAACAAGATGTTACAACTTACATGTATATGGGTAAGATGAAATCAAAAGAAATTTTCTTCAAAATTTGAAATTTATTGCACACTTGATAGTGATATGGATAGATATCCTTCTTTTTTGAAAACTTTTTTGAAAACTTTTTTGAAAACTAAAGATGCTTCCACACTATATAACAAAACGTGTGATATGCAAATGTTATACAAATGCTTCAAAATGAGAAAATGTTTTATGAAACGTAATGTTTAATAACATTTTGACTATACTGAAGTAGTCTAGTAGTATTTAACGTAATATAAGTTGTGCAACACATTAAAGCAAATTTTTTATATTACACTGTTTGGTTACGTTGTGAGGATGCATCTTTAGTGGTGTTGCCATATTTAGTCTGAAACGATAAGTTACATGATGCTGTCTTGCCCATACATAGTGTAAGTGGTACTATTTTTTGACTCACCCTGTAAACATGTATTGATTAAAATTGAACAACTGAGAGAACTTTTAAGGGAATTTGGATCTTTTTCCATTAAGGATTTTAGACTATAAAATATTGATAATGATAGGGCCTTGTTATCAGCTGGGGGTTACTTAGAATTTCAAGAATTGTTTAATGATAACATAAAAGAACCTACAAATCAAGAATTTTCAGAAGCTGGGCTTCTTTGTCATGCCAGGTGATTCAAGCTTGTGGTCAAGAGAAGTTGGGACCTTGCATGCCAACTACAGCGTTTATGCAAATATTTTATTGGATTTTCATTTTCACCAGATTTAATTAAAACGACCTGGCAGGGACTTTTTAATAAAGATATCGATGGCCAAGTGGCTTGGCTGGTACCTTGTAAGACTGTTTCAGGGAAATGTGCTCGTATGAAACAAGGGCGAATGCAAGTTTCGATCGCCCGGGAAATATGCAAAAATCTCTTGTCCAAAAATTGATTTTTTATATGAAATGACAAAGGCCAGCGTGTGGAGCCTATGTCTCCCTCCCGAATTTAATGAAAGCCTGTGGGTCACGCTACATAAGCTGCATTGACAGGTGTTCGGTATCCCCCTTGCCCACCCCTGGCTTGGATCCACTTCCTGGGGCTAGATGGGGCACCATGTGTGCATTGAGGGTGCCTTTTCAGAACATGCCCCACGCCATAATTAAATTCCCCCTTTTTGTGTTAGCCCCTCCATGTCTGTCTCCCCTGTACTGATATCACCACCTCAATCACTACCCGTCCTCAATCTAGATCCAGACGAAACCTCGTGCTGCTTTTTAAATCAACCGAATCCAATAGTTGACTGATCGAAAATTCAACATAATCGCGTCACATGGTTGAGTCATGTTGCCTGCACACGTGCACTCTATGAAAGCCGAGTAACTTAACCCCCCAAACGGAGTATCGGAGTATCCCAGATTTGGTGCAAATTCGTTGTGGGGTCATTGTGTTTCCTGGGATTTGCTACTAAAACACCCGTTAACTATGTTTGGTTAGATCAGAAGTCAGCAACAGATGGACCTATATGCCAGTAGTCCTGTATGCCCTTTTGTCACCACGTTCCGCACCATTTGCACGCTGTAGTTTTGCTTCCTGGTAAAGCTGCAAAATACCCACTACATAGAACTGATGTGGTATTCTCAGTTTCTCAAGGCCAGTTTAATACCCGTCAAGATAATCTATTTCTCGATCAACTATCAAAAGGGGCGGAGCGTGGCGCCAAAAGGGCAAACAGGTAATAGTCCTGTATGCCCGTTTGGCGCCATGCTCCGCCCCATTCGCACACTGCAGTTTTGCTTCATGGTAAAGCTGCAAAATACCCACTACGTAGAACTGATGTGATATCATTCTCAGTTTCTCAAGGCTAGCTTTTAATACCCGTCAAGATAATCTATTTCTCTGTCAACTACCAAAAGGGGTGGAGCGTGGCACCAAAAGGGCATACAGGACTTTTGACGCCATGCTCCGCACCGCTCGCACGCAGCAGTTTTACTTCGTGGTAAAGCTGTAAAATACCCACTAGATAGAACTGATGTGATATTCTCAGTTTCTCAAGGCCAGTTCAGTACCCGTCAAGATAATCTATTTCTCGATCAACTATCAAAAGGGGCGGAGCGTGGCGCCAAAAGGGCAAACAGGTAAT
>JAQFYZ010005076.1:0-10051 GCA_034695085.1 Cylindroiulus punctatus
CCGGTCCCGAGCTCGTCGGAACCGGTCTAATGATCCTGCCTAAACCAATAACCTGTCTAAACTGTACGTAACGCCCAGTTCCTACAGTATACGTTTAGACAGGTTCTACTGTACATACTGTACAGGTTCTAAACTGATAACCTCAACAATCTAATATCATTGGCCGGTCCCGAGCTCGTCCCCATGCTTGAACTAATGAACCTCGGTATTGAGTCGGTAATCCGATATTCAATAAGATGCATTGGTCCCGCAGCTTTTCTTAACTAATATGCCCTACATTAAAGAAAGCAACGTACAAAATACTGTACTTAAACACGTCGGAAGTAATCCTGAATGCCTTTCTGGACCATCCGGTGTGTCCAAAGAGTGCTCACACTTGCCTTCATCCACTGCAGCGCCAAGATAGTGGTTGTTGTTGTCTGCCTGCTACACCATCTGTTTTCTGCAGCAGTTCCACCGACAGCTTGAGTCATGGACACTGTGGCCTGGCTGGCCTTGACCTTGTGCCCAGCTTCAAGCCATGGGACGAGCTCTTTCTGTAAGGGCAGGGTGCCTCTGTTTGTGCTCACAAAGGGCAATGCAGACCTTGTCCGACATCGTCGTCGTGTATGAAGTGCCAGGCTGAGGCATTTAGGTTGGCTGGTGTTGTTGTGGTTCGAGTTGTGGTCTCCAGTGTTTTTGCCAGAGGGCGCAAAGGCAATCGAATGTTCCAGGGCAAAAATCCCATTTCCTGGCATTGGCCACTATCAAGCACTCACCACTACATGTACAGTAAGATGGGTGAAGACTTAGGCCGGCTACAGACGGGCGTTGTTTTACGGTACGATAACGCACCGTTGGACGCACGGTGACGCAGCATCTATTATCCAATGCAGATGTGCAGTGGACAAAACGCGTGTTTTGCAGACGGAAAATTATGGCGCTTCTTCTAACAGCCTTCTTTAATGCAAGCGTAAGCTAAGGCGCTTTAGTCTATGGCCTTACAGGACGTGCATTCTAGCAGAGCACCCATGTCAAATCAACGACGCTGCGGTACCGCAGTCCGGCGGACGCACACACGTGTGCATGCGCCCATTGACGATAATGGTTAGGACGAACGGACATCGAAAAACCGCTGCGTCCCGCATTAAAACACCGCTCGTCTGCAGCCGGCCTTAGTGGTGGGCACTGGTGGTCCCTGACAGGAAATCTCCTTCTTGAGTGAGAAATCTATTAAATGGAAACTACAAAAGGTTTCCATAGAAGAAAACCATAAGAACCTGTCTAAGTCAATACTGTAGGGACCGAGCATCACGTATCGGTTTAGACAGGTTATTGACTTAGACAGGTTCTACTGTATTTCTGCATTTCTGCTTTGATTTTTGTGTAGAATTATTGTAAGTGTTCCAATCAACCCTTTCATTCCTTTTCCTTATGGAATAAACTCATTATTATTATTATTATTATTATTTCGACTACCGGAACTAGTTTCGGTGAGCAAAACGACACAGCAGAAATCAAACTTGGCTGTTCCGTCCTTGTTTTCTCCATGCTGGGACATTAATTTGGGCCAGTCACGCATGCCAATAATTATAGGGGAGCATTAATGGCCCCGAGTGACCCCTTCCATATCATCGCACTTTAATGTCAAGTGAATTAAAAGCCAAGGACTCGTTTTAATGGCCCTGGTGGCTCCCAGCACGCGAGGATGTCACACCGAACATGTAATAAACACGACCTCATGGCGTCCAGGGGGCGCCAGGAACGCTGGTCAAGCTGGTTGACCATTTCCGATTTTCTTCGTTTTTCCACTTCCAGGGTGGGTTACGACCATGGCTGTTATGAAAGCCCAAATTTATTTTCCCCTGATATCGGCACCTTTTAGTCATCATCAACAACAATAAGGGCATTCCCCTTGGGACTGGGCGTTCAGCATCGAGCATATGGAGAGGCAGAGTGATGCACTTAGGGTTCGTCTAGGAAACCATAGCCAATCGATCGATGCATATGGATTAACCCAAATTAGTCAAATTGAGGAAAAAAACAGCGCACGAATTTCATTCACTAATGTGGATTCCTGCTTTCATCATTTAAATTTTTTGCGAAGATATGGACATTTTATGAGGCATGTTTGCCATTATGGGATTGGTCCAATCATCAATTAGTTTAGGGTCCCTCTAGGTTATCTTGGTAAAGAAAACGTACGAAGTTTATCCTCATTACAAAAATTCTTTTTAAAAAGTGTCAGCGTTGCGAGAACTAAATATTGGAAAAATGTTCAAAGCCCAATGTGCATAAAACCCAATTTTCGATTCGAGTGATTCAAGCTGAAACTAAATACACGAAATAAAACTTCAGTTCCTCGACCATAATTAGTGTTCTTTGCAACTAGCAGTTTGAAATTAATTTTTGGTTATGATGGAAGACTTTACGGGCATCCTGTATAATACTTGGTTCGAAAACGCACATCAATTTAGCAGAACTGCAGAAGTTTAGTCTCTGTAATGGAATTAGTTAAGCTTGCATTAATTTAAAAATAGAGCAATTTAGTCATTGATATCCGACAGCCAGGGAATGTCAAGGAATGTCCGGGAAAATGCCACTATTATTTTAAAACAATTTTAAAATGTTAGAATGTTGGGAAATGTCAACGATGTTAGTGAAATTGGCACTTGAAAGCAATTTGTTTTAAATAATGGAGAATGAACATGATAAAGTTCGTTTCAGAGCTTGAAAACAGATAATATTGTCATACCCTGATACGGTATTGTGTTAAATTTTAAGAAAAATGCTAATGTATGTCATGGAAATGTAGGCATTAGTTGTTGAAGTCATACTAAAGTGTGTTTCAATGGTCTGATTTTGCGTTAAATTTGATGCTAAATGAAAAGAAAATTACTGCAAAGTAGTTGCAAAATGTCAGGGAAATAGATTTGAGAATTTCTGAATTTGAAGTACTTTATCCAAACTGGTTAAGTTTGACATTTTAGCAATTTTTATTAATCACTAGATGAAATTTCCCACACTTGAACATAGACAAATTTTGTATAGGTGAAGGCCATTTATTTGCATCCGAACTTACTGCCCACCTCATAATTCATAAAAAATGAGGCTTATGAGGAGTTGATGAGTGTGCTGAGTTGTTGAATCTGAGGTTTCCTAATAAAATACACGTGTTTATCCAACTCTTCACTGGTATCATGGCATGTCAACTCCTCACAACCATCCCTCAGATTCATCAACTCCTCAAACTCGTCATTTTTACGAAATAGGGCCCAGATCAGAACCAAAACAGGAGAGTTTTGTCCGACCATAGCGTGACGAAATGAGGGTCCCAATTCAACAATGGCAATAATAATAAAAATAATTCAAAGGCACGACCTTCGACCTCCATATTAAAATCGTATGAATGCGAATGGGCCACTTGACTGGATGGTTGGAGAGGGCGACCAGCTGTCAGGAAGCCCCCTTCAACCCCCTTAATAAATCCCCTTATTGCCCCTAAATTAGCATAATCTCGTCATTGAACATGATTTAGTACACGAAACTTTCGTGCGCCAAACGCGCAGGGGCTTCCATAAAACCATATATTTCAATGGTGGACACTAAGGGGGAGGTTAGGGGGGGTTAGGGGATACACAGGCTCCTGTACTGAGTCAGGTTTCTGGATTCAATATTTCGACCATTGGCCATATGCTCGGTGAACCCACCGTCATGAGGGGTCAGCACTCCAGGGGTTTCACGCACAGGCGTTTTAGAAACCAAACACATTTTAGATAAAATAAGGGTTGCACCAAGCTAAGATTACTTGATCGATCATTTAACTAATAGAACTAAACCTGTCCAAAACATTGCATTTATGGTTCATCAGTCTAGGCATGCACTGATAATTTACTTTAAGGCCCATTGAAAGTGCGTTGTGACTTTGGGGACACCCTGCATAAAATTACCAAATACAATCCTGATCCTGATCAACATATTAAAATAATTTTTTTGTAAACATTAACAGGGACTCGCGTTTTTTTGGGATGTGCTTTTGACAACTTATGGAAATGTATATGATATTAATAAAAACGATAATTCTACGTTTGACCTCTTATTTTGCTTTATGGGCGTTAGATGGCAGCACCTGCCAGCTGAATGGGAATATAAGAGATTTACTGTCGTTGGCAAAATAAAGAATATCTGGAAAAATTCTAAAAACGAAATTTATTTTCATTTTATATAGCGCAGGAACTTACTATCAATATCAACTTTGAATTAAAACATTTAATTTCATTTGAAATTATTTGTCCAAAATTATCAAAATTCAATTGCAAAAATCACTTTCAATGGGCCTTAAGTCAACCGGAAAAACATGTACGAATTCGAAATTAACCACAATTGTACACGTCCATTATTAAACGTAATGCTGTTTAGGACTGGTTTAGTTTATCATTTTTTGCAAACCGTATAATTTTTCATGGGTATAGCGTTTACAATGAGGTGGTGACACCGTTTTGACTCGACCTGTATTTATAGCATGAATTAATCCTGCACAAGGTATTTTTCTACACGAATTTTTTCAGAAATTCGGACATTAGACCATGTTTCTAGAACATGCAGTTCAGAAAATACTTTTTTTCGTCCTTTTCCCACGTTCCTAACCTATCCTAACTCAAACAAACGCAAAAATATAATTTTCATTCAGCTGCCCCTTAACACCAGGCAATCACTGCCAGCCTACGAGGCGTTAGGATGAGCCCGCTTTCTCACAGCGTCTACGCTGGGGCAGGGCAGCAGCAGCAGGGCATATTTCGAAGTGCATTGTTTCTTTCGATAATTTCGAGCACCACTGCACGTTGGGTCTGGATAATTCTCGTCGGATGGAAAACAGCGGCGAGATTTGATTGGCTCAACGCTCCGCGAAACGAGAGTTAAGGGACCCTGGTGCCACCGTTGCCATGGCGACGGCCGCCATCTTGGGTCCCCTCCCCCACTTTACCCCCTCATCTTTATGCTAGACAGACAGTGGGTGGGTCCGCATCTACTTTATGTTCAGAAAAAAGGGAGTTTTTCGGAGGAGGATTAGATTTTTGCGCCGCTTTTCAACTATCTCGCTCTCTGGTACATTTTTTCGTTGGAAAGGATTGTGACGGGGGTTGGGGCTGGTGGAATAAAGGGGATCCTGGATAAATGGGTTCATCGCTATGCAGTCAAACGAACCGAAAAATAGGACTCCAATTAGAGAGAGCGTTTAAAGGAGATGCAGCCTCCATGATGTGGGCTTTGGAATAGCTCAGCAGGATGACCAGAGTGATGGAGAAGGAGAAGGATGAAAGACCTTTCAAAACTGACCCATATCCTGCATCCAAATGTGCCCATATGGTCAAAATAGTTGAATTTTAATGTTCCAAAGCCAAGGATATGATGCAAAACCAGAAAACTGCATAATTCCAACTCAATGGGGAAATAATTCTGTGTGTAAAATGTGCATGCATGTTTCCCCATGTTTCTATTGCAAAAATTGATACCAAACCAGACAACTGCATAATTCAGCAAACCTCAACGTGTAAAATAATTCTTAATTCAAGCTTCTCAGTAGGATCCATGTGTTAATTTTTAAAATAAAAAAACTTGTTGCAATATTGGCTGTAATGTCCAATGAGCATGGAGGGAAAATTTATCATTGATCAATTGGATCATTGGATCATGGATTTTGCTGCATTTTGTGTCACTTTAGCCCTTTTGAAATTCAAGTCATCACTGCAAATTGTAAAATGTATTGCAAATGAATTTTGAAATACACTGCAAATTGTAAAATGTATTGCAAATGTATTTGTCAGAAAAAGCTCCACGATAAATGCATTTTTGAATATAAACAGAAATGCATTGTACTAATGCATTTTAAAATACATTGACGAGTGAATTGCACAATACATTTCGCAATACCGATTTATAAAATTCAGTGTGCTACAGTAATTTATTCCATTATTAAACATTCAATTCTTAAGTACATTGATTTTTAGGAATCAATCGAGATGATCTTTCATTCAAAATCTAGAAATTGTGGTCATGGTAACGGTTCACATTTTCCAATGTAATCCACTATATATTCTACAATACACACAGAATACATTATAAACTTTATATCACAATACCATATGAGCAAATTACGGCATGCATTATGAAATGCATTTCGAAATGCATTACGAAATGCTCAACAAATACATTTTGCAATGCATTTTATAATTCATTACGAAATACATTTATGTCTCAATCTACATATATGTTGAAATGAATTTCAAAATGCATTTCTTTTCCATATGGGAATTAATGTGATATTTGCAGCAACTTTAACAGCCTTCAAACCACACATGCTGAATTGGGATGTCATCCTAAACCTACACAGTAATGAAAAGCAGTGCTGAATAGTGCAGGTGTCAAAGTTCAACCAACTCCGACAAAACCCATGCACGCCCACCCAGGGGGTGCCCAAGAAAGGGGGTCGATGTGGACGAATGACCCATTCATCCGTACAGACCACAACAATATTTATGACGATTGCAATCATTTCGAAAAATAATAAAATTTCGACGCCTGACCTATTCGGATGGGACAATTAAAAGCCAAACTCCCCACATGTTTTCTGCGAAAGAACGTATAACATGTTTTCGGCAAAAAAAGGAAACTTTAATTTCCGAAGAAAAAAGACCTAAGCAGTCTGGCAATAAAAAAATAATGGCCAGGAACATTCTTGGCTCGTCTCAATTGGATCGATACGAAAGAAAAGCGGCGCATGCGCTGTGTGTCAGTTTTTTTCCATTTCAAATTAACCGAAAACCACACCTAGGCAAATATATTTTAAAGGAGCAGTACGATTCGATATGGAACTCTTGGTGGAAAAGATGAGTAGCGAGGAAAAATGAAACTTACACGATCGATAGTAAGGGCCACAGAAACCGTAATACAGTGTACTGACAATATTTCGGAAAATATTACACAGCTGTACTGTGTCCCTTGCACATTCATTATGACAGATTGTGCAACTGAATTTGTTGAAACTGACAGTATTATTGGTTATGTACTTGAATTTGGTGAAACTGACAGTGTAATTGGCAGTGTATTTGAATTTGTTGAAACTGATAGTATTTTTTGATTGTGTAATTGGATTTGGTAAAACTGACAGTATTTTTCATTATGTAACTGGATTTCTTGAAACTGACAGTATTATTGGTTGTGTAATTAAATTTCTTTTGAAACTGACAGTATTTTTGATTGTGTACTTTAATTTGGTGAAACTGACAGTATTTTTGATTATGTAATTGGATTTGGTGAAACTGACAGTATTATTGGTTGTGTAATTTAATTTGTTCAAATTGACAGTGTAGTTGGCAGTGTATTTAAATTTGTTGAAATTGACAGTTTTATGGACTGTTTATTTGAAGTTTTTTAAACTGGCAGTATTATTGTTTGTGTACGTCTGCAAAGCACGGTCAGTGTTTCGAAACATAGGTAAACCATGCTGTCAATTTAAACAAATACTGACAGTACCCACCACACAAAGTCAGTACTATATTAAATCAGCCCTTCATAAAAACGTAACAAAGTCTGATTTTAATCAACCATTAAGTTAACTTAAGTTTAGTGCAGCCTTAGTTGGGCAATCACCGATAGCTGGCGAGCTATGCGTGGTTGCCGAGTCATCACCCTGGTAACGATGGAAAGCGGTTGCCATGGTTACAGCGTAGCGACCTGATCACGTGCTCATCTGAATGAACTGTTTGAACCTGTTTGAACTGTTTTCATCTACTAATTTTTTACAACGTGCATAAAATACTTAGTTTGACTTAAGGTACCTTACATTTTGCATGCAAACTCGGTTTGAGGTAACTAGATCGAATCAAGACAGCCCAATACCGAACCCCAAATCAAGTATACTCACGTCTAGGCATGTTAAATAGGTTTACATGCATGAATTACTTAGAAAGAGGTAACTTGAATCTTGCATGTAAATTAACTTATCACATGATTATTTAGCGGGTAACCGAACCCCAATTCAAGTGTACTCAAGTCTAGGCATGTAAAACAGGTTTATACGCATGAATTACTTCGAACGAGGTAACAAATCTTGCATGTAAATTAACTTATCACATGATTATTTAGCAGGTAACCGAACCCCAATTCAAGTGTACTCAAGTCTAGGCATGTAAAATAGGTTTACATGCATGAATTACTTAGAAAGAGGTAACAAATCTTGCAAGTAAATTAACTTATCACATGATTATTTAGCAGGTAACCGAACCCCAAATCAAGAGTACTTCAGTCTAGGCATGTAAAATAGGTTTACATGCATGAATTACTTAGAATGAGGTAACAAATCTTGCATGTAAATTAACTTATCACATGATTATTTAGCAGGTAACCGAACCCCAAATCAAGAGTACTCAAGTCTAGGCATGTAAAATAGGTTTACATGCATGAATTACTTAGAAAGAGGTAACTTGAATCTTGCATGTAAATTAACTTATCACATGATTATTTAGCGGGTAACCTAACCCCAAATCAAGTGTACTCAAGTCTAGGCATGTAAAATAGGTTTATACGCATGAATTACTTAGAATGAGGTAACAAATCTTCCATGTAAATTAACTTATCACATGATTATTTAGCAGGTAACCGAACCTCAAATCAAGAGTACTCCAGTCTAGGCATGTAAAATAAGTTTACATGGATGAATTACTTAGAAAGAGGTAACTTGAATCTTGCATGTAAATTAACTTATCACATGATTATTTAGCGGGTAACCGAACCCCAATTCAAGTGTACTCAAGTCTAGGCATGTAAAACAGGTTTATACGCATGAATTACTTCGAACAAGGTAACAAATCTTGCATGTAAATTAACTTATCACATGATTATTTAGCAGGTAACCGAACCCCAAATCAAGAGTACTCAAGTCTAGGCATGTAAAATAGGTTTACATGCATGAATTACTTAGAAAGAGGTAACTTGAATCTTGCATGTAAATTAACTTATCACATGATTATTTAGCGGGTAACCGAACCCCAATTCAAGTGTACTCAAGTCTAGGCATGTAAAATAGGTTTACATGCACGAATTACTGAGAATGAGGTAACAAATCTTGCATGTAAATTAACTTATCACATGATTATTTAGCAGGTAACCGAACCTCAAATCAAGGCATGTAAAATAGGTTTACATGCATGAGCTACTAAGAATGAGGTAAGTTAATTTACATGCAAGATTTAAGTTATCACATGATTATTTAGCCCCCAGTTTTTCACTGAATTCCAAGTCAGTAAATACTGTGACTAGTGTCGAAAAATAGTGTGAAAAATTGGCAAGTGTTGGATTCGGTCCACATTGCTCATTTTCTCCTGGTAGCCATCACTGTCACCCTGGCTGGCTAATATGTTTTTTCACCGATATTTACAGATGGTAAATCGGGCCACATTCCGCCATTTTGTCACTCAAATCCAGCCGAACACGCAGCTTCCTACGCCCCAAAGCTAATCTGCAATAAAGCAATAAAAGCTCATCCGGAAGCTGATGATCGGAAATTGCGCCACTCGCGGGGTGGGGGTCAGGGGTCGACCCCGGACTTCCGGTCGGGTAATGCGGCGGAAGTAGTTTCATGTCGACGGAATTGGCTAATAGAGAAATATGGGCATCCATATCAATTAATGTAATAGCGCTGCTGCATCTTGACCCCCCAGGCCGGACATGGTCCCTCCCCCCATCGCACCCCTGATCCATTACTCGCATTTTATGGACGAGATATTCATCAGGCGCAATAAAAGCTCATAATTCGGTGGGATCATCAGACATTATATTACCTGCATATTAATTAAGGAGCGCGGCGTTCTAAGGGGGCTCTAAAGCGAAAACATATTGTATACCCACTAATACATTGTTCAGAATAACGTGTTAAGGCCCATTGAAAGTGATTTTGTGCAATTGAATTTTGACAATTTTGGACGGATATGATAATTCCAAATGAAATGTCATGAGGACGTCATTTTTAAATTTGCTCAATAATTTGCTAAAAGTGCTCATTTTTTGATGATTT
>JAQFYZ010005077.1:0-10050 GCA_034695085.1 Cylindroiulus punctatus
CCCCTCCGCAGTAACCCAAGACACTTGCGAGGAGCCTGCTACCGATAGGAGGCACATCCCCAACAGAAGACGGTAAAAGTCAGATAAGAGGACAACCGGCAGAGCAACAGTTGCAAGCATATATACAAACACAATAGAATAAACAAAATGTATATCAGACATCAAAATTCAGGAATGGAACCAAGTACTAGATAAAAGCTGGATGTCGTCGGATGTTTTCAAACAAAAATGTATGGTACCAGTAAATAGAAATCGATATTCAAGTTTGTTGCCGCCCTTTAGCTGCAACAATTTCAAATTAAATTGGGCCGAGTCTAGAGGACCTTACCCATCTGAAGGATGGGTTGGTCCGCTAGTCATCTATATAACAAGGTTCTGCATCTTGCAAAACTTCACTTGATTTAATTCTACAGTCATTTCTTGTTTTGTGGAAATAATAGGTAAATTTCGAAATCTTGTCTGAATCTTCTCCAGGTTCTAGATAACTTTTATAATGCTTTCTTCGCTATTGAGCAATTATTTGTTGATAAAAATGTGAATTTTTGTACTAGATAGGTTAAGCCTATTTTTGCTTACCAACAACCAACAAACCAGGGGGCAGGGCATGCATGTGCAGGTTGTTAGGAAAATGAGGTATGGTAACTGCTGAGAGCAAACGCATGTTGCAATTTTTTATATTTATGCTTCATATTATCTTTATTTCGTGTATTAATATAGCCCACACTCACTCTCAGCATAAAGAATTCAATGCATTATAGGGTCAAAGCAAATTTACAACAATACTGATAAATAAGTTTTGTGACACTGCTTAGTGTTACCCTCATCTGCAAACCAGCCATTTTTCATTCATTGGCTATTGCAACAGCTTGTTTTCATTGTTGAGATGTTTGCATTAGGGAAATTTTTGGATGATAAAAGCAAGGTGATTGTTCCACAATCAATTATATTGGATCTTGAAACCAAGGAATTCTCAAGTGAGAAAATTTACAAAATATTTTGGAATGCTGGGACCCAAATAACACCAGTAAGCTTTCGAAAGAAACATGGACAATACAACAAAAAACTCAACCCAGGAGACCCAGGATATTATAATGGAAATGTTCTGATGTTATCAGGTAACTAAATAATGCTTTATACTTTTAAATGTGAATAGGTAATTAGGAATGCATCTAGCAAGCTTTAACTTCTGAAATTCAGTTATAATTGATTAGTTATATAATGCATGTTCTAGCCATTTAGAATGTGACTATAACACAGCATGCAGATCTATATTTTATATAAGCATGAATGGCATAATTGTAGTTAAAATGTAATAGGTTTCAAAATGTTAATGTTATTTCTGTACATATATGGTCTGGGTTGGACCTGTTGCTAATATGTACCCATATACTCAATTCCTAGATTTATAATTATTTTGTAGTTCCTAGATTTATAATTATTTTTTAATTTTGAGATTCAAATAAACAAAAATACCATTCCTGAAGTAATGGATATTTGCAAAAATTTAAGTTTATAACATTTGGTTATCATAATTTTTAATTATTGGAATACCACATCAGCAATTGAAGTCATTTAATATCCATCTAATGCTTGTGTAGGTTGAAAAGGACTGAAAAGAAAGGTCTAAAGTGGCAAGACAGCTTAACCTTACAGACAGACATCATGCAGCAGTCTGCAGCTAAAAAGAAAAAACGTCCATTGTCCCCTGAATCAAGTGATTTCATTGTTGATGCTGTTATACAATAAAAGGTCCACAAGTTATTGAAAGGAAAATACAAAGATTTAAGGAAAAGGCATGCCCAATGTTCTGATAAATTGCAAGTGTATGTATACTGTATACTGTGTACACATGTATACTGTGGACCTGATATCCAAATTGATTCAAAACAGTGGGACCTCATCAATACTGGTGTAAAAGTCGGCAAGGATAGTGACTCATTACTTTGCAAGAATTTTGCAACGTCAATATGGGGCACAGATGTGCTCAAAACCCGAAGCGTCACTGGAAAAGCTTGTAATGATAAGAAAGGCAGTTCAGCCAAGCCACCTTTGACTCCATGGAAGGTGGAAGTGATCAAAGCTAGACTGAAACAAATGATTGTTAAAGAAAATGTTTCGGAAGCAGAAGTTTCAAAACGTTTGTCTTGTGTACGACAATATTTGTCAGACAAAATAATGACAATTAACCGTGCTGCATCAAAGGTGAATGAGTAATACCATTTTAAAATTATTTGTTCCCAATATTTTGTTTACAGGAATAAAAGCTTTCATGCATTCCAGCCAGTATGTTTTCTTGTTGTGATAATGCAATTTCAGGCATTAATATTTTCATAATAGGTTAATTTGCATTAAACTTGTATATTCGTATACAGCTGATGGTTATGCTGTCTGAGTTACTGCAAGTATGGTAATCACATCCAAACATTTCACTGTTGCCACTAACACTAATGATGTCACTACATTTACAGGTACCAGAAATACATAGTGATATTACTATGTAGTCCAAAAAACCACTATATGTCACTATGTATAGTAATATCATCAACATACTGATATTACTATGTTTAGTAATATCAGTAACTTAGTGATATCAGTAATAGTACTGATGTCAGTAGTCCAAAAAACCACTATTCAATAGTGACCATGTACTAATCTTTCCACCAGGGTCCCTATGGTTTGACAGTTTCCTAGTATCCGCCAAACACATTCTTGCATAATAGCAAATTCTTCCAGTTTCCAATTTGTGCAGTATAATGTAATGCCACCGAAAATGTACAATTAAAAATTAACTGAAAAATGTTTGGTGACAGACCCAAATGTATTAAAGAGGATGTTTTATTGGCACCATAGTTTAATGTTCTCCTTATAACATCACTGATTACACTTAATTACACTTAGCCGGCTTGTAATAACGTCTAACTAACTTGGAAAAATGTATAAAATGCTACGCAAATAATTTTTTCGCAATTTTAACTGTTAGCTATGGGAAACGTTATGGGTTTAGAAGAGGTCGGTGCGCTTCTAAATTTTTCCATTCAAAATTTAGGATCACGACAGAGCGTCCATCTCTGTCGACGCGGTTCAAGAAGGTGCATTTCAGTTGCCCCTTTTTGAACTTCCCCCCTCCCTTTGGCCGACCACGTGCATCCGGAACACGTGGAGTCAGCTGACAAGTCGTCAGCTGATGTTTGTTTTCGGCCCCGGCGCCATCTTGGTTTCACTTGCTGCCGAGATGTCACTGAGTACAGATGTGCGCCGGGGACCCCATCAACGAAATTAAAGTTAAGTTTTATGGCCAGCCACGGCTCTTGTTATCACTGATTACAACAATTGGTAGCAGAGCATGGTTGGCCACGCTCTGAACGTCCCGGCTGCCGAAAACCGAGGCATTCAAGTCAGCCACAACTTTCTGGCCGACCCTGCAGCAAGCCACGCGGCCACAAACGTCGCCGCCAGCCACGTGGCCGTACCCGCCACGTGCCACGAACATGCGGCCGAGCCAACCGGCCCGCCCCCAAAACGGAAACAAATAAACAGTGAGTGTGGCGTAACATTGAAATAAGAGGCTGTCGCCCGCCTCTTGGGTTCCCCTCGGCACACCGCCAGACACGCAAGGGCCCCGCAACTGCCGCCATCCATCACTGGAGGCCGCCCAGTCGGCCATTAATGTTTGGCCGACCCTAGCCGCTCCCTGCCACGCGGCCACTCACCGTGCCCGTGCCGACCAATCCGCAGCCAGCAATTCTCGCCTGCCCACCAATAGGCGAGCGTGAACGCGGTCAAGCGGCCGAAAGCAGAGAGTCCCGCCCACAAATTGCGGCAACAAATCCCCGTGCCTCACATTCGCCGCTGCCCAGCGGCCAATCAGATCGAGGCCCGGAAATCGCCGAGACCAACCGGCCGCCGACCGGAAACTGACCCCGCCGAGCAGCCACGCGCTCTTCACGTGCCGCAAACTGGCCAAAAACAAACAAAAAAGAAGGCGTGCTCCGCCGGCCAACGGTCAAAGTTGCCCCCGTCGAGCGCGTGACGTCATCGTCGTCCCCGCTACACGTCACCAGCAATGCCTTCATCGGTCGCGTGTGATGGCAACTACTACCGTCAGGGAATCGACGTCACCGATGCCCCCGTGAGTGTCAGCAAGTAGCTCCCCTCGCAACGTGCTGGCTATCAAACCAGCTGCCAGTAACCTGACGTCACAGCCGGAAGTGACGCGCGACGCCGAGGCGAATCAGCACTGTGCCCTCCAACCGGCGAGCGCCAAGCCAACAACCGGCCAATCAACGCGCGGCCATTAGACCGCCTAGCAATGGCCGACATCGCGGTAACCGATACCGCCCGAGTGCCACGCGCCTTTAAGGCGTACGTGACGCGCGACACCCATGACGTCGCTTCCCGATAGCAGGAAGTGACGTCATAGTCGACGACCAGCTGGGTCTTCGCCATCAATTGGCAAACCCGCAGGCCGAACGCGGCCATCAAAATAATGTCGTCGGTGACGCTCCTTCTGGCCGCTGGAAGGTGACGTAAGCGCTGCCGGAAACGGCACTCCCAACATCCGCCACCAACAAAACGGAAGTGACGTCGTCGAAGCCGTCAACAACACATCGACCGCAAACCGGAAGTGACGACTAAATACGTCACTTCACCCGTCGACGGAGTCCCCAGCAGACGTCAGAGACGACCTCCGTCGTATAACGTCATCGCTGACGACGTCGAAAACATTGTGGTAGCAGTGTGTCAGGAACTCTTGAAATTTTGATATTTCATATTTTTCTTGTGCGAAGTGCTTAATCAAATATTGTATTCTAATCACGTTGTTCCAGGGTGCACGTTAGTAAGTTTTCGTTTGCGATTTGAAGTGTTTAACGGTGTTTGTTTTTGGTTTGGGTCGACAGGGTGTCCCCAAACCCCCCACTTTTTTCCCAAATTTCACAGCACCGCGAATCGCGTAGACAAAGATGGACGACCGGTTTTACGTGTCGTCGTCCTCGGGCGATAAAATCTCCATCGCCTACCTTGACGAGTCCAATAACGCGGAATGGCGTAAGGACTTGAACGTGGCTCTCATGCACTGTTCCCTGAAGTAGCACGTCAAGTTGACTCACAAGGAGCCCGGCGCCGCCATGCGACCGAGCCTACGCGCTCATCTACTTCTCTATCCGACCCAACATTCGTCAGACGCTGTTTGCAGGATACGAGGATGGGTGGGACTGTCATAAGGTGCTGGAGCATATCCGGCAAACTTACGAACCGTCATCGCGTGAAAGGATCTGGCAGCTATTTTGCCAGTTTTTCTCGCTCCGAATGGAGCCAATGGAATCCGTCGAGGCCTACATCGCCCGCGTAGAGAACTTGGCTACCGAAATTCGAGGCAAAAAGACGGAAATATCGGACATGCTGATGTCCTTTCTGATAGCATTTTGGAAGGGTTTTGGGGTGAATAGTGGTTGGGCCGCAAACCACAAATTCAGAAATCTGAATTCTAAAGGGCGCGGACGACGAAACCGAAATTTCCCCCAAAATTTGAATCCCCCGCCCTGTACTCAGCTGCTCCAGCAGTGCATGCTGGGTGCAGCGACAGCTGACCCAGGGGTCAGCTGACCAAATAAAAGTTTTGCTGCAAGTCGGCCATTTTGTATATTGCCACTTGCTGGCCGACACCCATCGGAGAAGGATGGGTTCCTGTTTTTGTTTTCCGGAAAGTCATTAAATGGATTGTTTAAGTTTTCTATGCAACCACGCTCGCCTCTGTAATCATTTTATCACATGGTAGCAGAGCGTGGTTGCCATCCACGCAACCAAGGAATCCGGAAATCAAAATAAACTGTGAGTTGGGCGAAACCCGTTAATAAGAGGCCATCGCCAGCCTCTTCTCCCTCCCCAACTCCACGGCCAGCAAGCCTGGATCCTTGAATCCGCCAGCAATCAGCGGACTCCGCCTGCTAGCTGCGAAACGGTAAATCGCACCACGAGGCCTGAACCCGCGGCTCGAACTCGCCGCCAAAATCACGGCCATTTAGCCGGCCATCGAAACGAGCCAGCCTGCAAATAAAATGGCCGAACTTGCCAGCCGTTCGACGGCAAATCACAACGCCGTATTAGTCGCCGTTTGACGCGGCCCGCGCATTCATGTGCCCCGCTCGCACGTCGACCAATGAACACGCGGCCAGCCTCCCGCACGGCCAATTAGGCAGCCGAACTCGCTGCCGTAATACAGCTGGAACCCCCGCCTGCAGCCGTCCACGGCCGTTCACGATCGAGCCGCCAGCTGACGGCTCCGCCCGCTGCCAGCCGTTCGCCACTCGAACGCGGCATGCGCCTGACCCGACGAGGGTCAACCAGCCGCAGAATACGCCGCCATACTCGCCGCGGCCAATCGGCCTCATGCCCCGCCCACTAGCCGTCCGTGTTCGCGACGGCTAACGAGCTGCCAGCCGCGAACGAACCGGCCGCTAAACCCCGCGAGCGTCATCAGTGACGCGCGACAGCAGTGACGTCACCGGTTGTGACGCTTGCTGTCAGCCACGCACCGAGCCCCGCCCGCTAGCCGTACACGGACGTTCGGCTGCAGGCCAACCGGCCAAAACGCGTGGCCAGCAGACCGCGTGCTCACTACGCACCGAGGCCGACAGAACGACGTCACACCCCCCTGTGAAAGTGACGTCACCGTAACCGGAAGATCAATAGAATTCATCTTAAGCGGTGGCTGGGGTTGACGTAATGATCAATGAAGGAAACACAGCCAAAATTTTAACATCTACTGCACGACGTTTCGGAGAATTAACTCCTTCATCAGGTGCTTTATTTGTACATAATAATGAAAATTATTAATACACGCGCGTGAACGCGTTCAAAACGCCAAAAAAACGAAAAAAATTATTAACCCTAACAGATGGTTGACAGAGATCGTCCCCCCACACTTAGAGAACGAGCAAAATTGAGCAAGGCATCTTATTAGCAAAAATGACGAAAAAATAGCACTAAAACATACCAAAGCTGGGCACAAACATAAAATTTCCGAAATTGGCTTTGAAATTTTAAGCAAATGATGCTTTTCTCCTTAGGATCCTCTGTGGTAGGGGGGTGCTCCAGTCCTCTAGGTATTACTCTTGCTTCACGGCATTTTAGTAGGAAGATGTTCTGTGCCTGTTCTATCCCAATCTTTTTCGTTAGGGTCTTTATTTTTCTGGATGTAGTCCGGGCGTTTCGTCCCCAACAATGGTTGATTTCAGTCAAATCAATAGAATTCATCTTAAGCGGTGGCTGGGGTTGACGTAATGATCAATGAAGGAAACACAGCCAAAATTTTAACATCTACTGCACGACGTTTCGGAGAATTAACTCCTTCATCAGGTGCTTTATTTGTACATAATAATGAAAATTATTAATACACGCGCGTGAACGCGTTCAAAACGCCAAAAAAACGAAAAAAATTATTAACCCTAACAGATGGTTGACAGAGATCGTCCCCCCACACTTAGAGAACGAGCAAAATTGAGCAAGGCATCTTATTAGCAAGGGTCGCCGCGAAAGTGACGAGAGACGCCCACGCCAGACGGCATTTGCAGCAGGAACTCAGTGCTGAATTGTTTTGAATTTTTGTTTAACAAGAGAATTGTTATTAACTTGCAAATTCTGTTCTTCATTTCAGCACCCGGCCACACTGCGTGGAGAAGCTAATGTACAGGGTGTCTTCGAAACATTTAGAACTCAAGAAAATTAATTTTTGTTTTTCTCATATTAATTAGCAAATTTTTAATTTTCCCCAGTTATTAGCACCTTTACTTTTTAGGCAAATGGAGAACGAAAGGTTCTCAGTTTCGTCGTCCGAGGGCGGTGGTAGTCGGGTTACCATTGCCCTCCTTGACGAGGTCAATTACGCCACCTGGCGTGAAGACCTCGACGTAGCGCTCATGCATCAGTCCCTGCGAGCCTACGTCCAACTTGATCGGAAGGAGCCCGCAGAAGACGCCGATCAAAAGGAGAAATCAAAATTTCAGGAACGCTGCGAGAAGGCATTTTCAATCATCTACTTCTCGGTCCAACCCCGTATCCGCAAGACACTCTTCGAGGGACGGAGATCGGGGAAGGATTGCCACAAGGTCCTCAAACACATTCGAGAGACGTACGTACCTACGACACGGGAGAGGGTCTGGCAACTTTTCTGCCAGTTTTTCTCGCTACAGATGCAACCTCAGGAATCCGTCGAGGCCTACATCGCCCGCGTCGACAATGTGGCCAGCAAAATTCGCGACACTAAGGAACCGTTGTCGGAGAGGATACAATCCTTCCAGCTAATGAGGGGATTGCCGGCGAGCTTCGCCCTCAAAATTCGTTTGATCAACGCTTGGCCGGATGCCGAATTCACCCCCAAGAAGGTCAAAGAAGCCCTGATCGCGGAGGCACGGACTGTGCGCTTCGCGGATGACATGGGCCTCACGGCGGCCAGCGGATCAGGCAACGGAGGAGTCCTGGCGACGCAGAAACAGGGACACAGGCCTGTCCCAGAGTCAGCCGATCGCGGTGGCTTTTGCTTTCGCTGCGGAGAGCGAGGGCACTGGCAGAGGAATTGCCCCAGGAGACCGGAAGAGCCAGCGGAGACAACCGGTCGTCCGCTAGCCCGCTCGTCAAACTCGCAAGGTGCGAGTTTCTCGGCACCTAAGCTGAGGGGAAAGTCCCCAGCCAGGGGAAAAAGCCGAAGGTGACGAAGGAGCGCATCAAGGGCCCGTGGAAACGCCAGGCAGCAACTCTATGCTGCACTGAGCACCGAGTCCACCACCACTGACGAATGGATTTGGGACTCGGGTGCGTCGATCCATGTCTGCTGCGATCGACGATGGTTCACGGACCTGGCTCTATGCACACCTTAAATATTGCATGGATACACCGGAAGTATACATATTGCTGACAAAGGCACCGTCACCTTTACGGTAGCCGGTAAAATCTTTGAAGTCAGCAATGTATGGTATGCGCCTGGAGCCGAACGCAACCTGATCTCCGCGTCGCAGTCTGCTCGTCAAGCAGGGACGACCTGGGCCGGGGATCTGGAGCGTCTCCAGACGTATGACTCACAAGGCCGAAAGGGTCTTGTCTTCCGGAGGAAAGGCCAGCACTTCGTCATAAAGGCATGCCCGGTGACGGCTCCCCGGAAAAGTAAGACGAAACCGACGGGGACAACGACACCGACAAAACCGACCGTGGCAGCAACCAAGACCAAGACTAGTCCAAGTCCTGGCAAAGCTGTGGATGGTGCTCTTCGACTTTGGCACCAACGCCTCGGGCACACGGGACAAGACATGATCATGCGAATGTCTAAGGGTGATGCCCTGCGCGGCATGCCACCCATCCACGAACCCAAGAAGCTGTGTGCCATTTGCGAGGAATGCAAGGCGAACCGGCCATCCACCAAGACCTATGATGAAATTAAGACTTACTACAACTTGTACACGTGGACGTATGGGGACCGACTCCAGTAGCTTCAAAGTCAGGCTTTAGGTATTTTCTAGTCATAGTTGACGACTTCACCCGCTGGTGCTCAGCGTACCCGATGAGGTCAAAAGACCAAGCACTCCAGTTCATCCAGGTGTACGTCCAGCGGATGGAGCGACAGACAGGCCACAAAGTCAAACGCATCCTGACAGACAACGGAGGGGAATTCTGCTCCAGAGAGTCCGCATCATTTTACGAGGACAAGGGGATCGTGCACGTTACCACCAACGTGCACTCCCCCATCAAAATGGGATCGCAGAGCGCTTTAACCAGACTGCGTTGAAGGCTGTCCGAGCGATGCGCAAAGACTCGGGTACTCCCAAATTATTTTGGGCAGAATTCCTAGCAACATTTGTGTACCTCAAGAATAGGGTCCCACAGGGAATCTTGGGGTACAAGACTCCCTTCGAGAGGATACATGGGTATCCTCCCAACGTCGGACACCTCAGACGATTAGGGAGCAAGGTCTACGGCTTCCTCGCGAAGGGTCTTAGGAAAGACAAGCTGGAGGATACCGCAGTAACCGGCATTCTGCTCGGTTACTCCAGCAAGACAAGA
>JAQFYZ010005078.1:0-10049 GCA_034695085.1 Cylindroiulus punctatus
GTTATAGCCAAAACAAACTTGTAAAAATGCATACAAAACTCGGAAAATGGCCTATAAATGACAAAGTCGTTGATTTTGCTGCACTTTTCATAGTCAAATATGAAAGAAGAGTGCGATGCGCAGCTATAAGGCACATAATCAGCTCATTTGGTCAACAACTTTGCCTGTTATAGCCAAAACAAACTCGTAAAAATGCATACAAAACTCGGAAAATGGCCTATAAATGACAAAGTCGTTGATTTTTCACAAAATCGTCTATATTTCTGCACTTTTCATTGTGGAATATGAAAGTGCAATGCAATGCGAAGCTATAATACACAAAATCAGCTCATTTAGTCAACAACTTTGCCTGTTATAGCCAAAACAAACATGTCAAAATGCATACAAAACTCGGAAAATGGCCTATAAATGACAAAGTCGTTGGTTTTTCTGCACCTTTCGTAGTCAAATATGAAAGTACAGTGCAATGCGAAACTATAAGGCACAAAATCAGCTTATTTAGTCAACAACTTTGCCTGTTATAGCCAAAACAAACATGTAAAAATGCATACAAAACTCGGAAATTGGCCTATAAATGTCAAACAAAGTCGTTCATTTTTCTGCACTTTTCATTGTGGAATATGAAAGTACAATGCAATGCGAAACTCTAAAACACAAAATCAGCTCATTTAGTCAAACATTTTGGCTTTTACAGCCAAAATAAACTTTTCAAAACGCAAAAAATTGGGAAAATTTGCTATAAAAAACAAAATTGTTGCTAAATGTTGCTAAAATGAGCTACTTTTGGGCAATATTGATGGCGCAATATGAAAGTACAGAACGATACGAATGTAATGAGCCTAACATCAGCTCATTTCGTCAAACAGTTTGGCATTTACAGCCAAATTACATTTTACATCCATTACAGACACTTTTTTAGAGTGCATTAATTTGGGAAAATTGGCTATAAAAAACAAAAATTGTTGCTAAAATGAGCCACTTTTGGGCAATATTTATGGCAGAATATGAAAGTATGGATCGATACGACTGTAATGTGCCCAAAATCAGCTCATTTTGTCAACAACTTTGGCTTTTATAGCCAAAATAAACATTTTTAGAGTGCATCAATTTGGGAACATTGGCTATAAAAAACAAAATTGTTGCTAAAATGAGCCACTTCTAGGCAATATTTATGGCGAAATGTGAAGGTACAGAACGACACGAATGTAATGGTCCCAAAATAAGCTCATTTTGCCAACAACTTAAGCTTTTATAGGCAAAATAAACTTTTATTAAATGTTCCGAAGAATTTTGAAAACTTAATTTGGGCTGTAAAAGCCAAAGTTGTTAATGAAATGAGCTGCTTTTAAGTCCATTAGATTCGTTACGTCCTGTACTTTTATATTCTGTCATAAAAAGGGAAAAATTAGAAGGTCCAATTTTTTTCATTTTTGGAGAAAAAGCCTTACCATTATTTCAGAAATTGGAAAAAAAAACGACTTTCGATTTCTAAACTTTTTATGACGGAATATGAAAGTACAGAACAATACGAATCTAATAAGCCCAAAAACAGCTTATTAAATCAAGTAGTTTGGCTTTAACAGCAAAAAGAAAAAAGTAAAAAAACAAAAATGAGAAAATTAGCTATAAAAGTAAAAATTTTTGAAAAAACATGCACTTTTTATAGCGGAAAATTAAAGTACAGAACAATACGAATCCAAAAAAATTCGGAAAATATCAAAGTTTATTTTGGTTATAAAAGCCAAAATTGTTGACAAAATGATCTACTTTAGGGCATCTTTATGGCGGAATATAAAAGCATAGAACGATGCGAATTTAATGGGTTTAAAATCAGTTCAGTGTATTACGTGGCTTGAATGTTCAGCAAAAACAAATTCTAAAAATGCATAAAAAATTGGAAAAATTGGTTATAGTGCCCAAGGTGTTAAAAAACGAGCTACTTTTAGGCACATTTTCTATGGCGGAATATGAAAGTATAGAACGATACGAATGTAATAGGCCCAAAATCAGCTCTGTGTATAAACGCGGTCAAACACGCGCAAGCGCATATATTCCGTTATATTTTACAATCGATTTCTGACATTTTTATAACCTAATATGAAAGTACACCACGATACGAATGTAATGGGCGCAAACGCAGCTCATTTTATCGAGTGGAGTGACTTTTACAACCAAAATAAACTTTTAAAACTTTATGGGAAAATTGTGAAAACACTTTAAAAAAATACAGCATCAAACAGTTTTCACTAATCGAGTTTGACCATGATTGAAATGCCCTACATAATTAGCATCAATCAGTACACTTTTAGACAAGTGGTGAGGTTAAATATATAAACAAGTGTAATCCTAATCTAGGGTTGTTAACGAAAATGGAATAAAAAAGACCAATTTGAATCATGCACAGAATCCAATTTACAAATCAACACAAATTACCTCTTGTCCTGGCTGTAATTCCATGGCTTCAACAACTTGTGAGGACACTCTTCGTATTCCAAACTAGACTTAATTGTTAAGTAAATCAAGTTAGTTTCTGTGGCCACAAAGAACCTCAAAGAAAATCGTTTACACAAAATCAGTTATACCAATATCAGAAAATTAATTTACGAAGCAACTATAAATCGATATCAAAAATTAAGTTTTCTCACCCTCCCCATCCTCATCTTATTCCGAACTGCTTTATGAGACACTTTCACCAGATTCATCAGCGTCGCTACTTTGGTCCAAGATTTCTACAAATTATTTGAAACAAGGTTATACTATGTACGAACAGCAAACATTTGTATATCGTATAATTACGCACCTTTCCGAATAGTTTAGTGCTTTTCTTCATTCAACGTAATTAAATACATCTAAAATATGTTAGATCCACATATAAGCTTTTGTAGGGAAAACACAAAACAATCTCAATTTCTAGAAATCAGACCTTACTGTATACATGATTCGAATGATAATTGTGTAGACACTAATCAAAAAGTCTTCTTACAAACATTGACTGAGCTGACAGTACGGACTCTGGACATTGAGGACTGATTCGAAAATGTAGCTGAAGCAATTCAGGGTCAAAAGATTATATTTTTTAAATATCAGTGGCTAAAACTACAAAATCACTTATATTAATCTATATAAACAACATACATGTATTTGATGAAAACATATTTTATTTCATATCAATTCTTTGTCTCTTTTATGAAACACACAACAACATATAACATGTGTAAATTTAAAACGGAAAAAACCGCACCAAATTCACTCGTTTCAAATGGCCTATTTAATGCCAGTTAAAGGTCCTCTGTATCTTAGTTCGAGGCGGCTTGCGGGAGACTTGGGAGTTCAGATAACAGAAAAAACAACCAAGAAAGGTACCAATAAACTACAAAACACTTACAATGGTGAGCTGTAGTGTTGAGTGTGATGATGCGTGATTTGACAATGCCGAATAACAGCATTGTGTAACGCAGGGACACACCCATAGGAAAAGAGGGTGGGGGGGAAGGAGATTTGGGAATTCATCCCCCATCCCGAAAGTGTGTAAAAATAATTTTTGTTGTCTTCGCCAGCAGTAACAGTTTCAAAAACCCCAAAAAATCCTGGTTGCGCTTTTTCTGCAACACCCCCTGTGAAGAAAATAATCCCTAAAGAGTGCAGCCAAATACCAAATAATGTCATTTGGCAACAACACAAACATCTATAATACATATTTACACGCAGTTGTAAGTACAAAATAAGGCCAATATTTCTAATCGTCACAATCCATAGAATCACTGATGATCACCTCGCGCACCATCCTATGAATCATTGTGGATTCAGTACATGTCAATTCCTCAGTCCTACAGTACAAGCTGGCATCATTCAGAATACGCGCACCAACATAGCAATGTCCAGTAGGTGTCCGAGACATTGCTTAGACCGAACTTTCATGCCGACTGCTTATTGGATTACTGGTATCCTCAATGTAGTGAAAAGCAGGATGCATTTCATCTTGAGCATTGTATGTATTAGGCAAGCATGGCCCCGAATAGCTTTTTTCACCAATTCGAAATGCGTGATTTACTTGCATCTGTATATCTGGCTGAGTAGACTCTTGAAGCTACACAATAAGAATCGTCAAATTCTTGTGAATATGTTATACAGCATGTAATCATGCAAAAAAGCCTTCATGTGGAAATAAACACCTGTGGAGACCAGTTCCTACATACCAAATACGTGTATACTACATTTGAAAGAAAAATTATCCATATCTATTTGCATAATGTTACCTTATAGAGTAATTCCTATATCGTCGACCCATTTAGATTTAGTCTTTACGTGCTTCTCTATTAAAATCAAGTATTTTCAATTTTTTATCCAGTTCGTCCACGTAAGCTTTTGTTCATATAAAGGCATTGCTGATTTCGGTCAACACAAGGCATCCTCATTGGGATGACAACATTTTGACGTGAACCACTAATCTTCTCCTGCTCTTACGAAAACGATTTCAATAATGCAAATAAAAAATTCTCGCGGGCTTTTATGAATGCCGTACCAAAAACAGTATCATTAAGCTTATGTACAGTACACTCAAGTATAGATGTACCAATACGAGAGACTTTTTGGATACTTCCTTATGCAAAGGTGAACACGCGATCATAACCTAACTTTTCCACACACACACACAAAAATAAAATTAAAAAGTCTACCACGCCCCTTCCATAAAACAAAAATGCGAGAAGGATAGCGGAGTATACTTTAATTTTGAAACAAAAAGCATGTGGACTTACCGGTTGTATTCTCCTAAGGGGATATCGACAGCTGGGTGCACCATCGGAACAGCTACCCGTTCCCTGTTGCCGCAGACAACTTTCGCAGGGAACGTCCGAACCGTAGGCCCATTTCTCCAGACACCGCACCTTAACGCTCGGAAATTCCTGTTCTGATAAAATGTGCCACACGTTACGACTGTTTGCCTCTGCTAGAACCCGAGTCAGTGTAGAACAGTTACCATTCGTGCTGCAAATGATATCGGGGCTCTTTTCATCGTTGTCGAGACAATCGTCCACATCTTTCCGCAACGGGACGTTGGATCTACAACAAAGGGTTCAAGGGTTTACTCTGGTATAGCATTGTGTGGGGGTTGTCGAAAAAGAAAAAGTGGGAAGCATCAGGTTCGATATTTGCCAATACTCGCTTTACTCACACACCATGCCACAACTAACCTGTCTGCGTGCTCACAAGGCTGATAATCCTTTTTCTTTGAGCGTTTTGAAGCCTTCAGCCTAATCACGATTAAAATAATCATTCCAACCAAAGCCAAGACCACCACAATTCCGATGACTACTCCAAGAATCGTCGTCAGCAGCTTCTCGTTATCTAGGAGAAAAAATCGCCACAAGTAAGACAGTAAGACACGTACGAGGCTTTGGAAAAATTCACTTCGCACTCACTACTATTGTCTACAAAGGCGCTTTTCAACGTTTCCGTTCTTATGGATGAGGCTTCGCTTCGACCCTTGTGATTCAAGGCATAAATGGAGATGACATAATTCATCCCGGGACGGAGGTCACTGATCAGAAACGATGGCTTTGAGCTCGAAAGATTACGTTTGAACTGTGGAAACGTATAGGAAAACATTTACCAAACGGAACGGAAAACGTTTCTTTCTGAAACGAAATTCCCAAAGTTTCCACATTCCCCAGGTTTATTGCAGTTTTACAAAACAAAATCTAAAATGATGGCTCTTGGCCCGCAAAATGTACATGTACGTCAAAACAGTTTACGCGTGTTTCAACAGTCACGCTACAGGAGATGCAATTTTCCCTGCTAATTCTGTAAAAGTATGGGTTTTGAACATGCGTTCTTTACACTGCAGATAGAAAACTGTTGCAATGCATGCATGGTTTTTAAACTACAAATATTTTTTAAAGCAAACTCCTAAGGCGAATTGCTGGAGGATGTAAACTTGGCAACTGCTTGTCGGTATAGATTAAATAACGTACCTCTGGGTGACGAAGATCATGTATTTCAATGATGAAACTCTGTGCAAGTCCACCATCATAGCCTGAAGAACAATGAATATTGATTGTGGTCTGTGTTTGATTCATTATGCTACAATTGGTCACAGGATCAGGAGGCCCTTTGAAATAAACAAAACAATAAAACAAAATACAAAAACAAATAAAAATAAAATACTTTAAACACACCTGCTGATTCTATCGTAAAAATGCATGGCATTTTTTGGAATCCAACGTCATTGCCAGCCCAACAATACAAGTTCCCAAAATCCTTTTCATTTTTGGGCGTGTATGAGAGCACACTTTTAGTGTTTTCTGATGTAATTCGAAAATGAGAATCATCCTCGCCTTCACTCGTTTGATTCGACGTCCATTTAAAGAAAATGCCCTTTTTGCAAAGTGTGGCTATTAATAAATGACTGAAATTCAAACTGAACAAACTTCCACAATCAGGTTTACTCACATCTGTAGGATAAGCTTCGACTTCACATAGAATTTTAACAGTTTCCTCCCTGGCAACTTTAAAAACCGTCTTGAGGTTGGGATGGCAAACCGGAGGATCTTTAAAGAAACCTGACGACTTAGTATTAATCAAATACTGACACTACTAATCGCTACTTGTCACTAACGTTTCACTTGAAGAATAATTCCTTTGCTTATTCCTTCTCCTTGATCGTTGATAGCTATGCAAGTGTAAGATCCAGATTTTTGACGCCTAACGTTTTGAAGGATCATGGACTTGTTGTTGGTGATCACACCACCACTCGTGTTAGATACTAAAGTTCTTCCCTAAAGCAATCGATATCAAGCAGCAATTAAAATTACAATCCAGCAAGAAATTCTGCAATCCATAATGTCAAAATATATACCTGATACTGCCATTCCACGCGCAGTACTGCAGGATTCGACATAATGATGCAATCCAGGTAAACATCGTCACCTTCTCTGATATTGTCTAACTTAACAAGATCCCCAGGTCTAATGGAAACTTTTGGAGGGTCTGAAAACACATTGAAACGAAAAGATCACAACTATAATCATTCTATCAACTTTCTATAAAAAGGATAAAAGGAACAGCATGAGCGATATATATTTTTACAAACCTCATAATACCTCAAATAACGGACTATTTTAAACGATATTACAATGTTTTGAACAAATAACAACCAAAGAATTCCAAACAGACATCTTCTTTGATAATGAGTGTCGCTTGAGTATTAATGATTTTTCAAATAAAAAATTAGGTGTGTAACAATGGCTCATGTGTGTATTTCCTCAACGGTATTTTACAAACATTAACTATGTATAAAGTTTTCACATATGTTAACGACGATGACATTAAATGAAAAATCGAGTGACTACCAACTTTTTTTTGTTAAAACAACAACACCAAATATAAATTGATGCAAAATACGTATAAGATTTGGACACATAGTTGGACAACGTCTCCAGTGTTTCCATTCAACGCATAAATTGATGTATTCAAACTCACAATGGATGTCGAGCAGCCATCCATCTTGAGCTACGCTTCCAGGAATAATGGGATTGCTTGCCCTACACCAAATATATTTGCCATTATCGTCGGTTGTGGGCGTGAACTTGAGGACGCAAGTAGTGACATTGGTGTCTCCCGACACAGTTTCGTTAGGTCTCGGAGTTTTTATCCTTTTCTCGTCTTTGTACCAACCGATGATCGGTGGAGGTCTTGATCCCGTTGACTGGCACTTCAGTAGATAATGCATATTGGCCACCAAAGGTATCCTCTCGTTCAATATTCGAACATCGAGCGGTTTCACTAAAAAAAAAGTTCAACTGTGAGCGATATAACTTCTAAACAAATGTTAAAAATTTGCGCTATAAATAAATCATAGGGATACCGCGCGAGCGATTAATAAATTAATAAATGTGCACATCTACATCGATTCAAATACATATCCTACTATTCCATCAATACATAACTCGAGTAAATATTTGCAGGGCAATATATATGTCATTTAAACTCCACACGTCTAGTAAACATATCCATAACTACTCTAAAAATGTCCCCTCCCCCAAATGCAGGCAAACACTGCGAGCATACGAGCGTATAGATTCAGCCCACAACTGCACAAATAACCAGAAACCAAATGATTTCAGTTCAAAATGGTACTAACAGTTCATGTCCACTGTAACCGAAGACGAAACCGGCGGTGTGATGTTGTTATTGGTTGCCTGACACGTGTACGTTTCGTTGAAATCGCTGCGACTCAACGACTGCACCAGAAGATCGTTTCGCACACTTTCGACAGAAGCTACTTCGTAGCTATCGTCCAGCATTATTGAATCCCGCCACCAGGTTACTCGGGGTGGAGGTCTTCCTGTAGAGATCAACTTTCACTCATCATTCCCTTCGAAACCCGCTCCATTCTCATCAAATTGCCAGTTTACACTCACCTCCTTTCACTTCACACGAGAGAAATAAGCTCGAGCCTTCGTTGTAAGGGCCAATTCTGCTGTCTAGGTCCAACCCCTTTTCATCCAGTAATGTTGGTACGCTTGGAGGAACTACGTAAAGAACAATTATTACTTAGCAATTTTTTATATATAACGAAAATTGGTCATTGTCTCTTCCCTATGAAACCTCTACTTGGCCTACTTGGGCAGGTTTTCTCTGCACCGGACAAATGGCATAGAACAAACATTACGATCGGCAACTTTCCCTTACCCACAACGTTCAAAGTAACCAGGCGATTTCTTGAGCGAGTTCGTTTAAAATCAACCCGACAACGGTAAATTCCTTGGTCCTCAGCATGTACGTCTTTGATCAGCAAATATGGCGTACCAGAGGTGTTGTGATAGAAACTCGCTCGACTCCTAATGTCTCTTGGTGGAAATTGGGTTGGGGTTAAGGTCAGCCTATCTCTAAGATCCAATCTGTAAGAAGATGAGAAAATTCAATTACTCTAATACGAGCTAATCTTGCATGTATGTATATTCTCGAAATTGATTCTAAATTCTAAATTTGGAAATAAAAAACATTTCAATCACAAATAGGCAAATAGGAGGTCAAAAAACCAGAATTTGAGCAACATCGTGTTTTTTTTTTCTTTCAAAAATGCTAAAAATACACCATCATATTCTTTTTCTTGAATTTACACCCAAATAAGAGTACAAAACGACAAACATTTATGGGCTTCTAATGGAACGACAAGGTCTTCACATTATGTCATATGATTTACGTGGTCGTAAAGTTAACATATTTCTTCAAATTATGCAAATTAAATCACCGTTTCTGCACATTTTCGACTTAATCTTCGAGTTTAGAAAGGCAAAAATCGTTCAAAAAACTCAAACGCACATTTAAAGTGTATAAACACATTTTGCGATTGACATGTGTGTCTGTAGTGTATCAGAGGCAACTGACATACTATTTTAACAGCAAACAAAAATGATAATTACTTTCTTATCACCCATCTTATCACTGCCATTACTTTTTCAAACTTAAAAATTGTACTGATTGTACTCAGGATTTTCTTTTATGTCATTTTTCTACACTGCCACGATCGTCTCAGTAATACTAACCTGTTTAGAACAATGCATTTAATTCAATATTACTAAAGTAAGGGCGGCAACAATTTAATTATACGTCGTACACATTCGCTACTAATTTACATGTATATTCATTTTTCGTCCCGTGGCGTCGGAATGCACGAAATCTTATAAGGATTTAATTAGATACAAGAGATACGCGACTTCCATTTAGGCATACATACAATCTGAATCATAAAAACTGTAACATACATGTATACGTACGATAATTAATTATAGTCCAGACTATGCTTAAGTTTGTGTTACAACCTGTGTCCTCGATCAGTGTCATTCGTAAAAATATGGCTTTTTCACATCAATTAATTTCTTGTGCAGCACAGCTGCCAGCAACTCACAAAAATTAATTCATCATAAGCTGTGAGCATTTAAATTTTATGAGTAATTAAATATCCATTTTCAATTTTTGGTACTTGTCCATTAACGGAACTACCTGTTATGTTAGGGTAGGTTAGGTTAGGTTAGGTTAGGTTTTTT
>JAQFYZ010005079.1:0-10048 GCA_034695085.1 Cylindroiulus punctatus
ATTGTCCCCACTGTCCCACATCTGCAATGCCTTGACACCTGCCATCATCTTAGATGCTGAATGGGGAAAAACTGTGTCTTTCTTGACACCTCAATAAAATAAAATTATAATGAAATTTTATTTTATTTTTATTTATTTTTTGTAGTAGGGATGGGGGGTTGGTCATCATTAGGGTCTATGTGCCATTGCATAGAATGGTTTTCACAAATTGTTGTCGAAATTCACTCTTTTCTGGACGTACTGGTGAATAATTTTCTATATTAGGGTGGACTCAATGGACCATTGGTCCCAATTTGGTGGAAATGGCATGGTTGGCCTAATGGTCAAGACCCAAAACACACCTGTTTTCTTTGTACATACGCCTTCTCTTAGTCATGCTTGGTCTTTCTATCGCTTCCTCCATGTCTGTAGAGGAGTTTGACTCACTTGGTTAGCTTATTGAAAAGTATTTGCAACAGGTGGACCACCAGCCTTGCATACACACAAGTCAGGGCCTCCTGGTCAAGTGCAAGGAGTGGCAGAGTAGCAGGCGACGTTTCCCAGCATGCATCGCGGCAAAACAAAAGCTATCAGAAAAGCGGCGGCTTTTAGGAATTTTGAACTGTCGCGTGGCCACCACAGCTTACCAGCACAGATATTGTAAGCACATTACCTGCTGACCTGACATTGCGCATGCTCAGACATGCAGTCTGTGTGGACAAATAATCTGTACCAACAGTTGCAGCTTGAGTTGAATTTATTTGAACAATGGATCTGCATACACACATACAAAAAATGACAAATATCATGACACAACTTGGTTGGACGATCAATATTTGTGCGCAGCGTACTGTAACCATGAACTGGGAAATTCAGAATACAGGTTTCACTCAATTATGCCAAAAAAAATGGATATGCAACCCTGTTTTATGGAAATTCTCCTCGAGCACTTGCCTCAGTGGTGCAGTGCTGCAAAGAGTCGGCATAATGGAGATATTATTATGGAAACTTAACTGCCAAATGTTGTTACGGAAATTGTAAACAACTTACAAAATTGACAATGTTCGACATGTTCGGAAACGTTGCCGGTGTTAGAAAACAGATTTACAAATGATGTACATGTACAGTACGCGAACAGCGCAAATCCAAAGTTTTTGGCTGGAATTTGGCAATAGAGAAGACGAGCAACTCTAAAATGCCAAAAATAAATGCAAACGTAATCATGTCCCATAAGCGTGTGGACAACTTCAATGTTTTTAGCTCATCAAGCTTTTTAAAGGTGTTGGAATCATACTAATGATAGTAATAACTAGCCATGCAACACTAAAATGCTTATACAAAAAATGCAAACAATCAGTCGATATACTGATAGAGGTTTTGATTTGCGCGTAAAGAAAGATTGACCCGGTGCCATCTTTGATCAGAAAGTTTCGAAATCTTCGAATAAGTCCAGTGCAAGAAAAGCAGGTACCTCGTACGTGTTTTCTGTCAACCAACAAGGATTGCAAATAACATTTCTGCAAAATCAAATAACAGTGAAGTTTGTATATCAACTGCATATAAAATAAATGAAAGAAAGGCTAAAAATTGTTGCCTCGCATAAAAGCAGCAATAAGTGATGTCTGAAAAGTGAAAATTAACTGTATATCAATTACAGTTACAAAACTGGTAGCAAAAATCATGCCTAAAAGAAGATCAACTTGAAAGTATCAAGCAGCAATTACGATCTTGGAACACTCGCGTTTCTTCACTTTGACATTCAGAGAATGCACGTAGTGATGAAAGCCGGAAAAAACTTAATTATAATAGGCGCATATACAAAAATCGAAAGCAACCGCAAAGAAGCCAAAAGAGGTGGCCTCGGATAACAGCAGCACCAACGATTTTTGAGCATATTGGGTCTCAGTCAATTGTAAACAAATGACGAGCATGTTGTATACAACACGGATGGCTCATGCGTCCTAATGGGTCGCAATAATTTGGGCGCAGTCAATCGACATAACTTATTCCCCAGTTACCACCATGCTACAGTGCCGGCAGAATGTAAGTGCCCAAAGAGAGATATCGGACGAGGGAATCCGGCAGCCCCAACATGGGCAAGTAGCGGAGGATGCTCCGCCTGTAATTGATGACCAGGTGCATTCGGATGGCCAACCTGCATAGGCGCTTCAACGTTGCAGGCCCGGTCAGCTGCTGCTTGAGCCACTCGTAAGACGAAGAGACGCGTAGTTCTTCGGTCACATTGGGGGACAGCACTTCCAGCTTCAGCCCCATTAAGGGGCCGAGATGCACGCCGTACTCGATGAAAAGTCTGGCAGTGCCGTTGATGAAACCAAAAGAAGCCAAAGCATCTGGATCGACCAACCACAAGGGCGATTTCCTCAAAGTCCCGAAAGTAAGAGGGACACCGTGCCGCAGCAGAGTCTTGACCATGCGCTGCATGTCCTTCTGCAGGAGCAACGCCACGGTGTTGTGGTGAGGCCTGGTTGACCAACCGACGGGCCAGACCATCGTGTTGGTAGTGTCGATGACCGCTCCGTAGGTCAGCAGGAGATCAGCGATTTCGGGCTGGTTCGCTTCGATCGCCTCACTCAAGGCAGTGCTGCCATTCCGATCTATTCTTTCGAGGTATGCCCCTGCTATCAACAGGACTCTGACCACTTCCAAATTAGAAGCACCGCAAGCGCAGTTTAGAGGAAGCTCCGGCATATCGTTCTTCCCGTCACCCCGCCAGTTCACGTTGGCCCCGCGGCAGATCAGAAGCCTGACGAAGGCGAGTTTGCCCAGCTTGATGGCCAGCAGGAGCGGCCTCTTGGCAAGCTTGTTCGGGGTGAATCTTTTGCTTTGCAAGAGCTTCAAGGCCTTTTCCACGTCGTCATCCTGAATGGCTTCCTCGAGTTTAGTGGTCAAGTCTTCGAGTTTCTTCTTCCTCGCTTTCTCGCTGAACCACACGACGCATCGGATTGCGGTTTCCAACGGCGAACGTGGGAATTGACGGCCACATGAAAGTGAAGGACGAAAAGTGATACGAATGAAGAAGAGTTATTCGGCAAAGTGCGCGAACCAAGCCTAACAAAATGCAGAATGGTCACTCAGTCCAACGGATAAATGCAAACATACTTTAAGTACTGTATGTGTTACATTGTCCCCACATCAGCAATGCATTGTGTATGTGTGTGGGTTGGGTTTTATGAAAGGGGGGTATTAGGTCGATATACTTGGGGAAAAACCGTCTGTCTTGACACCTTTCTTCATTGGTATTTGAGGTGTCAAGAAAGACATTTTATCATTTTTTTAAATTATTTTTTTTAGTTGGGGTGGGGGGTACGTTGGTCATCATTATGTGCCATTGCATAGCATGCTCATTGAATTTTTACAAACTGTTGTCGAAATTCATTCTTTTTCTGGATGTACTTGTGAATATTTTTCTATATTTGGGTGGACTCAATGGACAATTGGTTCAAATTTGATAGCAATCATGGTTGGCCTAATGGTCAAGACTCAAAACACACCTGTTTTCTTTGTAGATACGCCGTCTTTTAGTCATGCTTGGTCTTTCTACCGCTTCCTCCATGTCTGTAGATGAGTTTGACTCACTTAATTCAGTCAAATATGAATTTACTTACAGCCTTGCACAGTCAATTTTGTCAACTCAAGGCCTCCTGGTCAAGTGCAAGAGTGGCAGAGTAGCAGGCGACGTTTCCCAAAATGCATCGCGGCAAACAAAAGCCATTTGAAAAGCGGCGGCTTTTACGAATTTGAAAATGTCGCGTGGACAGCTTACAGCACAGATATTGTAAGCGCATTACCTGCTGTTGTTGGCCTTACATCGCGATTGCTCAGAAATGCAGTCTGTGTGGACAAATAATCTGTACCAACAGTTGCAGTTTGAACTGAATTTATTTGAACAATGGATCTGCATACACACATACAAAAAATGACAACTATCATTACACAAATTGTGCGCAGCGTACTGTAGCCATGAAATAAGAGATTCAGAATACAAGTTTAACTCAAATATGACCAAAAATGGATATGCAACCATCATGTTTTATGGAAAGTCTCAACGAGCACTTGCCTCAGTGGTGCAGTGGTGCAAAGAGTCGACATAATGGAGATATTGTTACGGAAACTTTTACTGGCAAATGTCTCGTTACGGAAATTGTAAACAACTGACACAATTGAAAACGTTTTACATGTCTGAAAACGTTACCGGAGTTAGGAAACAGATTTAGGCTCGGTGCACACGAGCGTTTTTTTTACCGCACCGTTGGACGAGTAGTGACCCAGCGTCACTACTCCACTGCAGACGTTGCGTGGAAAAAACGCTCGTTTGGCAGACGAGAAATGCAGCCCAAGCTTCCAAATCTCCCAGCCCTACTGCATATTAAAAACGTGCGTTGGATGTGCGTTCTAGTAGGACACGCAAGTGAAAAAAACGACGCTGCGGTACTGTAGTCTGGCTGACGCACACACCTGTGCATGCAGCTATTGGCACCAATGCTTTGGTCGAACGCATGTCAAAAATCGCTCGTGTGCACCGAGCCTTACATATGCCATAAAGTATGCGAACAATAATCATGTCCCGTAAGCGTGTGAACAACTACAATGCATTTAAAAAAGCACATGTTGGAATCATAGGAATTTGATAATAACTAGTCGGCCAACACTAAGATGCTTATAGAAAAAATGCAAACAAACAATCGATAATACTGGTAGCGGTTTCGATTTGCACGTAAAGATGGCGAATGAATTGGGCGACATATCTAAGCTTGCCCATAGCATTCGCCTGGTGCCGTCTTTGAATTAGTCCAGTATACGTGCAAGTAATGCAGGTACCCCGAATGTGTTTTCTGTCAATCAACAAGGATTGCAAATAACATTTCTGTAAAATCAAATAACAATGAAGTTGGTATGTCAACTGCATATAAAATAAACGAAAGAAAAGGCTAAAAATTGTTGCCTCGGGTAAAAGCAGCAACAAGTGATGTCTAAAAAGTGAAAATTAACTGTATATCAATTACAGTTACAAAACTGGAAGCAAAAATGAAGCAGCAATTACAATCTTGGAACGTTCGCGTTTTTCACTTTGACATTCAGAAGATGACCGTAGTGAGCAAAGCTGGAAGAAATGTATAACAAACGTAGAAAGACATAAAAGACGTATAATAACATAAAAAACAGCAGAGACCGAAAGAGGTGGCCTTGGATAAAAGCAGCAACATTGATGGGTCGCCGAAATTTGGACGCAGTCAATCGACTTATTTATTCGGCAGTTACCACCATGCTAGAATGCCGGCGGAACGTAAGTGGCCAAAGAGAGATATCGGACGAGGGAATGCGGCAGCCCCAACATGGACAGGTACGGGAGTATGCTCCGCTTGTACTTCATGACCAGATGTATTCGGATGGTCAACCTGCTCAGGCGCTTCAACGTTGCCGGCCCGGTCAGCTGCTCCATTAGCCACTCGTAAGATGCGAAGTCGCTTCCCAATAGTCCTGCGGTCAGATGGGGGGACAGCGCTTCCCGAGGCAGCTGCGCCAAGGGTCCGAGATCCACGCCGTGCTCGATGAGCAGCCTGGCAGTGGCGTTCGTGTAGCAATTCAACGCCATAGCAACTCGATCGCCTTCCACGGATGTTGCCACCAAAGTCGCCAAAGTAAGCGGGACACCGTGCCGCAGCAGAATCGCGACCATGCGCTCCCTGTCCAGCTCCACGAGCATGGTGACGGTGGGGTGGAAAGGCCGCACTTCCCAGCCAAAAGTGTGTTGGATAGGAAAGTCTGACAACGAGGCGTCTTCGTGGATTGGCATCTGGCACCAAAAGAAGGTGTCGCGGATAGGCCTGTCGAGCCACCGCATGTCGATGGTGGCTCCATGGGTCAGCAGCAGATCGGCGTACTCGGGCTTGTTCTGATCGATCGCCATGCGCAAGGCGGTGTCACCTCTCCGATCCAGTTTGTCGACGTCTGCCCCTGCCATCAGCAGGACTCTGAGCACGTCCAAATTAGTGCCAACGCAAGCGCAGTGGAGAGGAAGCTCCCACGATCCGTGACGCCCATTACTCCTCCAGTTCACGTTGGCCCCGTGGTTGAGAAAAAGCTTGACGAAGTTGGTTTTGCCCCAGCAGATGGCCTTCAAGAGCGGCGGCTCGTGCAGCGCGTCCAGGTCGTATTCGTTGTCTCGCAAGAGCTGCAAGCCTTTCCGCACATCGTCATTCAGCATGGCATTCCTGAGTTCCCTGCAAAAGTTTTCCTGCTTTATCGTCTTTGCTATCGCGCTGAACCATTTGACGCATCGGATTGGAGTTTCCAACGGCGAATGAAGGAATTAACGGCACATGAAAGTGAAAGACAAAAAGCGATATGGATTTTGTTGTCGCCGCAAGGTTAACAAGGATGTGCGATCAAATCATGGAAAAAAGAAACAGTAATGGACTTCGATAACAGGAGACTACGTTAGATGTTCAAGTCATCACTAATGCATGCCCCTTCAGAAATGGGCCAGAATCAAAGCTGCCCAAGCCCTGTAGGAAGGCACAACTTGTTGCCGGGGTTATCGCAATGGGTAGTGCCCATCACGCACGCTCAACTCTTATTGCTAAAAAATTAAAAGTACAATCAAGGCGGCATCTTTGCCGCAGTTATTGAAAAGTGAATAATTGTAGCTGGGGACTTTTGGCAATCCGGCATCGAGTTACGAGCGAATGTAAGATGACAGACTTTCAAAAGGATGGAAGTGCCAAGAAATATAAAAATTATTCATTCAATGTGAGCCTAACGTGCACCAAGCCTAAGTGCATTTTGTTAGACTTGGTTCGCACATATCGCTCACATTGCCCGAACACCTATTTTCTTTTTTTCAGCGCAATGAATAAATGCAAACATACTGATGTGTTACATTGTCCCCACATTCTGCAATGCCATGCGGGGGGAGGGGGTGGGTTGATAAACCCATACCAGCCATTGTCTCATTTTGCATTTACTTTTTGGGTACTTCCACCGTTTTGTAATTAATATTGCGGGGTGTCAGGGTATGATGCCATTACCTCGGAAGATGTTGAATGGAGGAACCGTATATTTCTTGACACCTTGTAACATGTTTTTATTATAAGTTGTTTTTTTGGGGGAAGGGGGGAGGGGGTTGGTCAACGTCAACACGTGGTCATGAGCATATGCAATTGCAGAGAATGCATATTGGGTACTTCACAAACTGTTGTCGAAATTCACTCTCTTCTTGATGTACTGGTGAATATTTACCTATATTAGGGGAGAGTAAATGGAAATTCGGACATCTTGCAATATTAATTACAAAAGGGTGTAAGTACCCAAAAGCAAATGCACAAAAAATGTACTTGTAAGCATGGTCGAGACTCAAAACACACCTGTTTATATTGCGCGGGTGCCTTATTGCCCGACTCGTGGTTGCTCTATCGTTCGCCTCCGCCATGCCTGTAGATTTAGCTTATTGCGATGTGTTTACAACACGTAACTTACAACTCAGCCAAATTTCAAGCCCTGCATTCACACAAAGGCGAGCATTTAACAGGTTGCGTTTCCCAGCATGCATCGCGGCAAAAAAAAGGCATTATCAAAACGGCGGTTTTTACGAATTTCAAAATGGCAGCAGGATACACACGCCAAGCACTAAAACGATGTCATGAACACTTTTACTGGCAAATGTTTTTGTTATAAAATTGCAAGCAACTTATGAAATTCGAAATGCTTTACGTGGTGTGGGGAACAGATTTACTTATGTGGTGCAGTCTGGGAAACGGTGACGTCACGTGGCACGCGCTTCCTGTTTCCCGACATGCACCGCACGGAATTCCACAAGCAGATTTCGAAATTGAGTGCATCTTCGTACAAGTTCTGCATTGGTTTTTGAACCGTTTTTCGTAATAAAATGTGGTGACTTACTGATTATTATACTGATGATTGCAGCGATGAGTGAAAGTAGAATATGGCTAAACACACAGTGACTTTAAATTACATTTATGCTGCAAAAGCAGCACAGATTTGCATGTGGGTATTTCTTGTTCTATGTTCAAATGACATTGAGCTAACCTTTATCGCCAACTCAATATAAGACCAAATTCTTTTTCTTTCAGACATTTACCATGATGGTCCTGATGGAATCAGAAGCACAACGTGAAGAAGCTGCTCCTATAGGTCAGTATTTCCTGTAATGAAAACAAGTTTGCTGGTGTCAATTGCAGATTTGCGCGATCCTTGTTGAATGTTACCCAAATTCAGATATGCAATGCGAATTAATTAATTACAGAAAGTGTAGTTTCAGTGCAGAAAATTTAAAAGTTGCCAACTAACATCATTTACTAACGCTGTGTCTGGTCTTTGGGGCTTTGGTTCTGGTCTTCGGGTTATTGGTTTCGGTTTTCGGGTTATTGGTTTCAGTCTTCGGGTTATTAGTTTCGGTCCTTGCACCACAAAGAATAACATGTATGCTATATAATGCAAAATACCATTGTCACTTTTATTGCGTAGGCAAAGATGCGGTTTTATTTTTCTCCTGTATGTTACATAATATAAAATCAAAAAGTTTAAAATATTAAAATATCACAGATTATCTGATTGGTTATGGCGCTGATTCAAGTGCGACCTTGCCAATCCAAATGCAGGTGCAGGAATAATGTGAATAGGCCTGCAAATATACAATGCATCTGGCATCTGGACCGTGGGCCAACAGATGCTGCAGGCAGATGCTGCAGAAGCCACAATTACCTGCAAATTAGACGGTTAAAAATCGTCGGGCGTATCTGTCCAAGGAGAGGTGATTAATGAGCACAGTCGGAAGGTGCAATTCGTTTACATGCCCGAGGATGCTGCACCTGTACTTCCTGAACAGGTGCTTCCTGATGGCACATACACAGAGGCTCTTCAGCGTCGATGGTGTGCTCAGGCGCGCCTTGAGCCTCTCCAGAAAGGCGATGTCTCTTTCAGTCCTAAGATCGGGCATGTCTAACCAGACCGACAATGTGACGAATGCGAGCCTCGCGCCGCAATCCAGTAGCATTTCCACGATGACGTCGTTGCCGTCAGTCTTCAATGCCCAGTACAGCGGAGTCCGGTACTGGTCGTCCGCGGTGGTTGTAGGGACGCCGTGCCGCAGCAGTATCGCCACAATGCGCCGCACGTCGCGAATGTGTTCCCTGCTGCAGCGGTGCGATAATTCACAGGCTGTGTAGAGCGGGCAGTGGTAGTATTCCCCCTGCTCGATGATGTCCGCGCCGCTGGCCAGCAGCAGACACACCAGGTCTGGCTTGACCGCTCGGACGGCCATGCACAAGGCAGTTGGACATCCCAAGTACCTGTTGCTGACTTCGGCCCCAGCATGCAGTAGGATTCCAACCACCTCCTCATTCCCCAGCATGCAGGCCAGGATGAGAGGATGGCCCGGCCAGCCAGTCTCCGCGTTGCACACCCAGTTCACGCTCGCGCCGCGGTTGAGCAGAAGCTCGATGAAGTCCCCGCGGCCCGAGGTGATGGCCTGCAGAAGAGGGGTGCTCTCGTTGACTACCGCGTCCAAGACCAAACTGTTGTCTGCCACCATTCTCACTGCTGTTGTCCACTCCTCGTTTTCCATGGCCTCCATGAGGTCGCTGCAGGATACGGCTGCGGTGATGTAACTGGTACCCACGTACTGCAAACAGCTAGAACGAAAAAGTTTAGTTTGAGTTTATGGATTGGGCCTGGGAAATCGTGCAATGTCTAGACGTGTTTGGTGCTTGTATAACGAAGAAATGCTCACAAATTATCGGAAACGGTCTGAAAATAGCTAAAGATACATGTATGCTGAGTAATTTCTAATCCAATTTATGTATAAAAATTATTAGATAAAACACAATTAGTTAAACATTAATACTTACTACACTTTAGGGCCCCCTAGGCCTAAGGACAAGTAAAAACATCTCAATGCACTTATGTCATTTGGCATCTTTTTACTTCGGCATATCACTGTTATTTGTGATCCGCCGTGCCTAGAGCGGGCAACACATAATCGTGCTGATATGCCCTTCGCCTCGACCAATTTGTGATTTGGAAAATGACA
>JAQFYZ010005080.1:0-10043 GCA_034695085.1 Cylindroiulus punctatus
GAGCGTCGGGAAATAAAGCTCGATTTTCATTTAACTACCGACTGACTTTCTCCGGGTGAAGAAACCAAGTCGTGACACGTGTATCATAGACCTGGCACTCTTAACAAGAATACGATTATCTCTTTCCGCAGCACCATTTTGCTCTGGAGTATGCGGCATTGCAAGCCTGTGATGCACTCCACTTGCTTGAGAAATCACTCTCATCTCTTGCTTGTCAAATTCTATTCCATGATCCGTCAAGAGTTCCTTTACTACATGTCCTGCCGACTTGACTTGTGCCATGAACTGTTCAAACTTTATCGTGACGTCAGACTTCTTTCATAAAGTACACATACCTAAACTTTGTCAAATCGTCCTTGAAGTCCACAAAGTACCGCATGCCGCCCAAGGAAATTTCTTGCATGGGCCCGCACACATCCGCATGAACCAGTTCACCGGGCTTTGATCCACGCTGGCTACGTGTACCAAACTTTAGGCGGTGCTGTTTTTCACTGTTGACGCTGATCCCTTGTGAATCCAGAAATTTTGTAACATGTTGGTTGCTCTGATGCCCCAGCCGCTCATGCCATAACTGCAATGACTCCGCAGATCCAGTCACGTAGACCTCTGCCAGCTTTCTTGGCACAACCATCTGCATGTTTAGCAAATACAACTTGTTGGACATTTTCTTGCCTGTAATCATCACTTGGCATCACTTGCGCACCACTGTGCAGCAGTCTCTCCCAGCGACAAACTTGCAACATTTTTCCGTCACAACAGGTATGCTGAATAAGTTCCTTGCAATCTCTGGCACATACCACACATCCGTCATGTGGTTCCGATGCCACTTGCCATTCACTTGCATCTCTACGATAATTGTTCCATTACCGTAAGCCTGCAGCCTTTAACTGTTGCCGACTCTCACATATTGCACTGTCTGGAACTTCTCATACTTCAAGAAAAAGTCCTTTACCCCAGTGATGTGATCCGTCGCGCCGCTATCCGCTATCCAGGAAAGGTCACTCTGGTTTTCACCACTAGTGACGAACGTTGCTCCAGATGCTTCTCCAACGTCATTCAAGGCCATTCTTGTCTTCTTCTGAGGACACTTACACTTGTAGTGGCCCTTTTTACCACAGCCGAAACACTGCATGTTTGACTTGGTAAAATTGTTCTTTCCATTGGATTTACGTCCTCTGCCTCCCTTAAAACTTGCCAATGCGACTACCTCGGGCTCGGCTGTCGATTCATCTCTCTGCTGTAAACATAGCTCCAAGCCACGTAACCGATTCGTGAGATTATCCAGCGTCCGACCTGCATCTGGCGTCGATTCCCAGGCATTCTTGAATTCGAAATATTTAACCGGTAAAGTTCCAATAATCCTGTACAGCAACAAGCTCAGCATGTTTACAGCCCTCCCTTGCCATCTGGACTTGAAGCTCATTGAACGCCTGTTGTAACTTGCTCACGTGCACCGTAATGCTGTTCTTTGGGTCTATTACGTAGCCGTAAAACTTCGTGTACAGCAAGTCTGTACGTTGCCCTGAAGTTTGCTTGAACAACGCCTCCAACTTCAGCCACATTTCACATGCAGTCTTGCATCCAGTTATCAACTGTCCAATGTCCGGCTTCATACTTGTAGTCAGCCATAACCGGGCTTTGCTGTCCTTTTTCTTGTAGACTTTCAACGCCGCTTCATAATCCGCAGTATTCGAACTCTGATCCGGAATTTGGAGGTCACCAGAAACAGCACTCTGAACTTCATTTGACTCAAGCAAAATTTGAATTTGGAATTTCCAGTACACCCAATTAGATGCCCCCTCTAGTTTCTCAATTTGAACAACTTTTTCCATTGCTGCTATGTTTAACAAGCCAGTTAGAAAGATTCCACAACTTCCCAGGAAAAGAATCCAATTCAAACTAGTTCTAGAATTCCAAAATCTCAAATTTCTTTTCAAGCATTCTAAACTAATTTTTGGTCCGAAAATCTCAAATTTCTGATTTTAAAATTAGTTACTCACACGCAGTGGAAGCATGCTGAGCCCATAACCTGTTAGATTTTATGCTTGGCAGTGTGGCAGAGCGAAATGAAGTCAAAGTTTGTAAACGTTCTTTATGTAATTGAAGAGCACAAAACTAATACATCCAGAACTAAAGACAATCGGAATGAGAACTGACAGAATTCCACAGAAAACGAAAGATCAACTAGAACAGCTGCATGCTGCAACAGCAAACTAGCATGTGTGCACATGCACATTGAAAATCAGAAATATCATAAAATTCAACAAAAATGCTCAGTGATTGTATAAGTTTACAGCTACTGGTTGTAGCTAACTTGTGTGGTTCAAAGTTCACCTCTCGACAGTGAAGCAAAAAACTGAGCATTTAGTAATTATGCACAACCTGGTTCTGTCAAACAGATAAATGTTGGAATGTTTTCATGGTCATGTGGGAATACCAGCTTTTTACAGCACTTTTTATTGCAAAAGCCTGTATGTGAGACAGTACTCGTCTCGGGCGGAACCTCCATACACCAAAATATATCATATGGATCAAATAATGTTCTCAGTGAGGATATGCGTCACGGGGGCTCCCCGTGGGCACCGGCATTGCTGGATGGAGAGCCACTCTCTGCTCAGGGAGTGGCACGTCTGTGCCCAGGCTCAGAAACACTTCCACTGGTCGGGGCGGCAACAAGCTCTGGCTACACTGGACTGGTCCGGGCGTCGACAGGTTTGACTTCCTCGGGGCTGGTCCAGGCATTGATCTGCTGGGACTGGTCCGGGCGGAGGTTGACTCACTCTGCTGGACCGATCCAGTCCTGCCGTTCGGCTCGACAGGATTGGACAGCTCCAGTACTGCGGCTGTATGACAGCCTTGGGTGGTGTTGACTCGTCAGGGGCGCCTATACGCCAGGCTTCCCTGCAGCGTCTCGGGCATTGCACTTTGCCTGCTCCGCTGTGGCCCCAGTAACGTTATCCTGGCAGGGGGAGGGGGGTCGTCTGACCCCACACGCGTTGACCTGAATTTGCGCAGGTCTGAAGGCTGCCTCTTTTCAGGTCGAGAGCTGTCTTCTTCTTGGTTAACCTCTGGGAGGTGTCTTGGTGGTGACCTGCCCTTGCTCAGGTTGAGAGCTGTCTGTCCTGTGAGCGCGAAAAACACTCCTTAAATCCTGTCCAGGCCCACCCTGAGGCAGTCAGGTGGGCTGGGTTGGAATGCATGCCGCTTCGATTCTGTATGGGAATAGAATGCCATTCTGAGCCTGGGGCTGAACTCTGACTCTAATGCGAGCGCTGCTGGCCCAGGAATGTGCGAGCATCGCTGGCCTTGGATGGTCAGCCAAAAATGGTGAAGGACACAACCTGTGACCTTCAATGGCCAGTGGCGGTCTCACACTGTACAGATTTGGCTGTACGTGTAAACCAACATCACATACATGTATGGTGTGGCTAATTAGCAATGTTTTGTACTTATATTTGTTAGGGTGAGTTCTAATGGTGCAACCCCATTGGCAGCATCAGTTATGTCATGTAGTGGGGAGTTAATATTGATAAATACAGTAGAAATCGTTTATGACATGGAATTTCGGTCATTATACTGTATAACCATTAGTCTGTAGAACCCCTGGTCCCAAATTAGGCAGGTTGCGGGAATCCAAAAACATAAACATCAATGCAGATTGTTGTTACAAACTGGTTTAATAACTTGTTTAAATCATATGAACAAAGAATGGTTATATTACATTCGCGACTGCAGCTGGCTCCACGTGGTGTTGGGCGCATGGACGTCCATGCAGCTGGTCGAGTCGTAGGTCGAGAAGGAGCAAGAGAGGACCTTTTTTTGGAAGCCTTTATATAGGGCCTTAACGCCCTATGGTGGGGCTTCCTGGTTGTGTGTATGTGTAGCTTTTGCTATAGGCAGGTGCGCCACAAGTCGTTATGTAGACGGGATGATTTCTATGAATCAGGCACACACTCGGTCCTAAAACCGATCCGTCCCCTGATGTGTAATAGCCACGTGACCAGGTTCTGAAAAAAGGACTTAGAATAGCAAAAAGATACTAGGGTCGGCAATACTGGAATTGACAATTTATTTCCATAACCAATCTAATTTCTACTACTAAAAACCCTAAAAAAACATATCTAAACCCTATGCCGACTGCTGACAGCTCTAGCCTGGTGATAACTATCTCCACTTAATAATAGAGTCATGTGCCTCTGAGGCGCCCTAATAAGCTAAACACTCATATTCAATATATATGAAAAACCTTTCCTAACTCTAATTGAACGATTTAACATGAGCAAAACGCTGTTCTCACGAAATCGGAATTGGCACATTCAATCCTGTCAGCACTGATGGCAATACCACGCGGCGAGAGCACGTGGCCGGCAGCAGACGACAGCCGGGCGGCGCGAAAGTTTGGCAGCGGGCGGCACGCGGGAGACCGGCAGCAGCTAGTCAGCAGGCAGCGAGGCGGTATTGGCAGCGGACGGCTGGCAGCAGCGAGGCAGTAGGCGGGCGGGCAGCAGACGGCACGCGGGAGGTAAGGGGCTGCGAACCGGCGGGAATATGGCGATGGCAAAGCAGCAGGCAAACGGCGGGAAAATGGCGATGGCAAAGCAGCAGGCGAATGGCAGGAAAATCGCGGTGACAAAGCAGCAGGCGGCCCGCGGTCAGCCGGCAGCAGCGAGGTGGGCGGCAGCGAACGTTCCTCGGCTGGCAGGCAGCAGACGGGGATTCAGGCAGGGGGACGCCCAACAAGTCTGATTTCGGTTCGGGCCTGCCTTTGTCGGCAGCAGCCCTATTGTTGCAAAACCCCAATATCCGGTGCTCTTAATCTGCGCCAAATTTCCTTTGCCCTTGACCGTCACGCAGGGCCATTGTTGGGGGAAAGGTCGCTGACCTGAAGGACCTCTGGTCCTTCCGAATGCTGGAAGCAGGAATGAAAGCGTTGCGAAGTTTTACAGATAAACTTTTATTATGGGGTTTGAATTAACTTTACATAAAAGTACAAATGAAACGCGTTATTGCTGGGCACATGGTCGTCCATGGCGCTGGTCGGAGGTCGCGAGGCTTGCGAGAGCGAGTCCTTTTGTAGAGGCCCTAATATTCAAAGCCCTATGGTGGTGGCCCCTGGTGGCATGGATGTGGCGCTTCTGCTTCTGGCACGTGCACCACAGACCCTATTACTGGGTCCCAGGCCGTCCACAGTTATAGCCGATACTTCCTTTTTAATGTCAATCAATACAGACTTGTCGGTTGGTATCTACAGTCTCCAAACGCAAAATACATGCAATGTTAAACCTCTCTTCAATGCATGGTTAAAGATATTTTCGTTGAGTCGCTATTTTTATTTTGAAGTGAACTGAATAGATGTACATGTACATATACATATTCCTCCTTTCCCTTCATGGTCAATCCCACTATCCAGGCCAGGAAACATTTCATTCAAAGAAAATTTAACAAAACCTACAATATATGTCTACCACTGTAAATGTATGTGGTCGCCATATCCGATAGCCGAAACTGGATTATGTCCAGTAATTCGTCGTTACATCCAGTTCTGTCAGTGTCACTATATGGAGATGGCACTATAACCGATTTTTTTACATGAGTTTAGATGCAAAACCAAACTTTGATTGAACATTTGGTCTCTATATCCGGTTGGTCACTATAACCGATGTCGTTATAAACGATTTCTACTGTACTTATATTTGAACGGTAGGCTGCATAACTGATGCTGCCAATGAAGTTACACAATGGTGTATGGTACATCAGTAATGTCATGCATGTGGTAGGGAGTTGATATATATGTAGGTAAATACATGGGATGAATGCAAAGAAGGCTGACTCACACAAAAATGATGATGAGTGTAGCAAGCTGCAAGAGGCGAAAGATGATCCCAATAGTTTTGGACTGAGTGTGCAACACTAGCGGCGTGTTGTACTCGAACAGACGCCCAAAGAATTTGCAGCAGCCGGTAACCCGCTGACCACTTGCCATCGCGTCCAATTCTGCTCCCAGTTGAAAACTTTTTGTAAACAAATAAGTCTACAAAGTCAAAAAATTGCGTTGAGCGACTGCTCCGAAACTAAATGCACTGTTGAAAGCGCCAATCCAAAGTCCTTTTCCAAAACGGCACCTCGTCGCATAATGCGCCACCGTTGTTGTTGTCTTGTCATCCCCAACTGATATTCCAAAAATAAATCTTTGGCATAATTTTAACAAACGTTCATTCGCTGGAAATTCAGACTGATTCGTGACCCACTCACCCGTGCCATGGCACAACTCCCACTTCAGCTTCATCCATAAATAGCTCGAGAGACGCACTTGCTCCTTCGCAAATCGTTCAGGAGTGATACACAAAAAGTTTATTAGACGATCTAGTCATGAACTGGTTTACTCTTAAAAAAGAGGTGACTGAAAAGTTCCGTGAGACTCTTTTATGCATGCCAACGGAACCTTAAAGGTGAAATTAGAAAGGTTCGAAATGGCTGGTAGAACACGACCAAATTAACTCAATCCTAGATAGTCTGTACCGTTCAGCAATTGTTTATTTCTTGGAAAAATGTACATGAATGTTAAAGAAAAAATAATGCGAACTTGTATCGGGAGAGTGCGGAGAAGACATATACGACATTACTGTAGCAATAATTATAAGTTGAAGAAAAAGATATAAGCGAAATTATAATCGTATTTAAACAAGCAAACTTACCACATAAAAAATTATATAATTTTGTCATGTTGATTCGGAACATGATTTACCATGCATTTAATAAATGGAGCGCAGCAAAAGATAGGACAGTGGTAGGGAAATGTGGGAGGCAGCGCTATATCCTTTGAAAAAATCAATCCAAAAAACACTTGTTCTCATAAGAAACTGAAAACGAGTATTGACAGAAAAAACATTTCAATTCTATGTGTAATACTGTATACTCACTCATTGACTGCGACCCACCATGGACTGCATCCTTGGTAATGTATCTGAATCCTTTGCGGCTATTAGAATGGTAAAAAAGTAAATTAGGTGCAATGTCATCCAACAGGATATATTGGATAACACTTTCAGTTTAGATGGTGTTCATAAACGACTTCACTGTTTATGGGAAAGTGGGTTATACTGTGAGACAATGCCCTCCAGGCCGAAACGGCCTCATTCCAATTAATTAAATTTTAATTGTTTCTCCTTTTGGCCTTGTGCCAAATCTTTCACACTTTGAACCCTGACACGCGCTGTCATCCTTAATTGCCCTAGGCATTTTTCAGGTCACCTGACCAACAAAATAATGTAATTTTCACAGCGCCATTTTTTCCTTTGTCAGTGTCAGACAGTTAGCAGGTAGACAGCGAAAAGCAAACATCTTTTACACTACTCCCTGGCACCTTACTTTAGCTGGTCAACTATTCATTTTGCTGCCATGCCTTGACCATTTTGCTCATCTGCCAATAATGCAATTACTTGCATTCCTTGTGTATGCCATTAGTGCTTTTCCCAAGCTGGACTGCCTTTTCTTCGATTTGCCTCGCTGGCAACTTGGATTTTCTCACCGCAGCGGCCAAAGCCCAAGCCGTGCATCCATTTGCTCCGAGTATGCCTCGTCTCTTGGTAAGGTCGACATTCTTCATGTTGTTATTCTACAACTCCATTGTCTTCCATTGATTCCTGCTAAGAAAGCAGAAGCCACGTAGGATTTGGTGAAAATTCTCACCAAGGTCCGATCTTCAGTACCTCCTTGTGCCACATGTCCCCTAAAAGCAGGAGTCCTCTTCGAATCCGGCTATGACTCCGGCGATGAATTCGCTCGACTGCCGAAGCGCTCGCAAACGTCCGGCCTGACCATAACTGTGGATCGTACGAAGTTTCCGTGCCGTCTACCTATTTTCTTCGGCCGAACGCTACGGCGGAACCTGCATCTTTTGCACTGAGGAGGAAAGCAAGGTACTCGCGACAAGAATCGTGCTACGAGCGGTGAGATACATTCGCGTCTGCAAAATAACATTTTGTGACATTTTAATTTCGGATTTTACCCTCTCAGCAATCCCAGATCTGATGCTAATTGTATTCATATGAAGGTGTCTGTGTCATTCCAGCTTTTGAGTGAATGTTATGTTCCTGACCTACTGAGTCTGTAACTATTCTTGGAGGAGAAATCATTGTTTGATCTTAACCTTTGTTGCTTGAAATGTTTTCACTTTAGTAACACCACATCACCCTGCGCGACTCCCGCAAGATGTTTCTCTGAACATAGCATCGAATGTAACAGTTTGTGTTTCAGTAAAGTGGGTTGCCTAAAAGTTTAATTGCATTATTCAGCCTTTTCTAGCCGCAACTTCTCCTGGTTCTGTCTGCCACAGTACATTCCAAATTCCACTGCGCTACTCAACTATCCCTCTCTTTCTCGGCCATACCTGGCCGTTGTCTCACATATTCCAGACTCGGAGAAAAGGTTGGTGACCAAAACGCATTTATTCCAAACATTGAATAATACTTAGCCACACTTTCGCTGCTGCTATGAAGCTGGTGCAAATCCATTCTCCATGAGTTGGACTTGTACAGAATCCGGGTTGGCAGGAGCCAACAGCAACACGTCCACCCTGGACGAAAACTTGGGACAGAGAGAAAGATGGCTGACTATCCAATATCCGCCTAAACTTTCTTGACGTCATGGAAGGGACTTTTCCTAACCATAAAAGCCTTGGGAGGACTGGCCCAGCTGATGCACACCTGCATTAAGCCCTTTGTACCTCCTTCCCTCTATGTGCGTCACTTCCCCTCTTAATCAGGTGAGCTGCCCATGGTCCTTTGTGACTGAAGGGGTGACTCAAGTTAATCCCCTTCCTTCCAGAAGGTTCTGACGGAGGGGCAGTCATAAATTACCCAGACACGGATATTTTCTAACTGCTGCTATTACACTGTAAAATAGCGACTGCCCCTAACCCACGGTATTTGGGGGACTATAACACCCAGGTCCCCCACTCTAGGGTTATGTCACTGACCCAGATCACGGCCCTTGATGACGTCACGGCGCTCTTGGGCTACTGGGTCAATGTGCGAACCGATGACACTTAATAAAAGCTGGAAGAATTCACATGTTTCACTGCTATGTTTACATATGTGAAACCGGAAGCGGCCCTGCTACGGCCGAACTAACCGTCCGATTTCTATAATTCTAACACTGGAGAATACAGGGGAGACCCCCCTACAAAACTGAGAGTTGAAACTAATGTCCACCATGGCAACAGGTCATGGCGGCCGTTTCAAACCTTTGAAACGGGTGTAAATGCCGTTACGCACTTGCTACGCTAGTTTCGCTTCTGCGCCGATTTACCCTTGCCTAGATGCTTATGGGGAACTTCGAATTTCCCAGCTATGATGAAGGGTGCCGAAATGGCGCCCTGATGTGCCCTCCCCCACACCAACCCTATGGCTCTAACATATGGTGTTTGGGCTGTAGTACAGGCCCCAAGGGGAGATAAACATACATGGCAAAAACACTGTGTCAGGGTGGACTTCAAAATGGCGTGTGCACATATGGGAATACACTTGTCATGCAAAATATATTGTTCATGTCTTGCAGCACTTGGTATTCCATCTTGTCACAACTCCATGCAAACATGCCTGGGGCATAGAGTTCTGTGTTGGGGCCTTACAACTTTACACATAACAACAGTGGACAGTAAGCATTATTCCGATTAACAGGACCGAAAATGATTTGATTGGTGAAGATTTATTTTGTGTTTATGGGATCCAAGCTATCATTTGGGGTCCATTGAACTTAAATGAAGAAAAGCTATAGTCGGAAAAATTGCTTTATGAATACAATAATTGGTTCCCTTAGCTCAGCCTCTGCAGTCCTTATCATCGGATTTCCGCTTACATTTGTCGTGATTTTATTCCATTCATTGCAAGGTTAAGGATATCAGTCCATCCTGAGAGCAATGTCTTAAGATTAAGGAAAACTTTCGCTTATGTTAATGTAATAATGTAGATCGACCTTAACCTCCCATAGGGTAGGCGTGACGTTTCGCATTTTAGCTTCCACTTATTACTTTTTAAAGGGAT
>JAQFYZ010005081.1:0-10042 GCA_034695085.1 Cylindroiulus punctatus
GAGGAATAAATGTCCTCGGATGATGACTTTTGACTCATCAAAATTGATGAGTTTGTCTTAATTTGTTAATAATTAATGGAAATGAATTTACTTTGACCTGAAACTTTTACATGATGTTAAGAACACTTCGATAAAGAAATGGTCAAAAGAATTTTTAAGTTTCATAGTGTAGTTTTTATTTTATAGCTATAAACATCTGAAAATATGGGTTGGATGAAGACTTTTGGTGCTCACAGTAGCATAACAACTGTTTCCATCCCTACCATGCACAGCCAGCCAGTCGTTGAAATCCTCCCCTGGAGGTAAACGCACTGCCAGTCGTAAATTTAAACCAGAGTTTAAAGAGGCTTGCGCTTGCTTGTGCAGAGAATGCTTCAGAGTACCTGGCTGGAAATTCTTTTTGGGCTTGAATGTCTAGAAAAAATGTGCAAGCAAATTTATTCGCATACATGTTTATTGATGGGGGTGGTCGACCATGCACTCTTGACACGGCTTGAAAGTGTTTTCAACTGAATATTTAGCCACACAGACAAATGTATTTGAATATCGGCGTATGAAATGTTCACAATCAATATATTTTTATGTTATATTGATTACGAGAGGTCTGTTTTAACAATGACGAAATAGCTTTCCTATACGTGCATGCATGAGCAGAGAGGATGCCCATGAAAGAGCATTTGAGGTCAAACACCATCTAGAAAGGTCACGTGAAACACGACAGTGTTTGAGGGAAGGTCACTCATGTCTGGACATCCAGCCGCCGACAATTTAATCAATGAAATATAACATAAAAATGAACTTACTTTCCCTTTTTGGAAAAAGTCAATGAAATTCAGCGCCATCTTGGACAAGGTTCCATCCGCTGCAATGACGTAATCCCTCGCGGAATTATTTCAGGCGAAATGTAAACACTTGGCACAAAAGGTTGGGAAATGGTTTTGCGCCAACCCAATTGATATCTAAACAAACAGGTTTGACGCACGTCAGATAAAAACCGCTCCTGAAATGCGACGGTTTTTCATGGAAGTTTTTCGAACAATCACAAACGCCCTTCTCTGATAGGTTGTCCTTGATTTCACTTCCTACGAAATAATCGCCGAAAAAATGACATTGACGGCTAATTGCCCTTTAATTGCACCGCATCAGCCGTTTGTAATCGAATGCTGAAGGTTGAAAATATCCAGGCGTTCACGTTTTATGGAAAACATACACAAACCACCTATTTATTTGATTTTAGCCGTGAGCAGCATTTGTTTTAGAGCAGTGCATCATGGGACGAGAAATGATGCTGTTGTGCGCCGCACTGTAGCAGTCCGCATTTCACAAAAATACAACTTATTTGAGCACATTTAAGTTTTATCTTAAATTGAGAGCGTTTTGAGACACCGTACTGAAAAAATTCAGTTTAAAAAAACATTAAAGATTTTTTGCATGCTCATTTTAGCGAAACAAGTGCGTACCCCATTTAGCCACGGGGCGGACAATCTAGCGCTGTCACACTGTAGATCCATTTTTTTAACCAACGATTTCCGAAAAATCCCTTCAGCCTCTCCTTCAACCAACTGGGGTCATAAAAACGGTTCGCGTCATGGAGATTGATCATGGAACTGTCGCAATTTTACTCTAACAGTGGTCTGACTGAATAATTTACAATTTGTAAACACAGGCCCGTAATTTGAAGATATGCCAGTGTTGTCACCAGTGCCCAACAACTGCGTATGATGTGGAACGTTCCAATTCGTTCGCCAGGTCAGTTTGTAGTAAACAGCTGCTGTATGCACTTGTGTTGTGCATAATGCATGTTCGATAGGGTACATAGTCCTTGAGAAAAACTGTTCCCTATTGAGGTTTCCGCTGAATATGGTTCTCAGAATTGTGCTGATTTGTAATAGTGGTAATCGTGCTAATTGGTATATACATTCATCGTTAGAATGAGCTACAGTCAACCCTGATGTTGACTTGCAGAGCACTGTACCATACCGGTATAGGCTATTTTGCAAATGTGTATAATTGACTGATGAAATATGTCCAGGAATTGGGAGGGTAAGTACGACCTGGAATTCGCCAGATGACTGAAAAATTACTATAACAAGATGGTCATGGAATTCAGAAGTCAGAAAATAGAATTCAAAAGTCGGAAAGTGAAATTCAGGAAGTCATGGCTCATGGGAGGCCATGAATGAATTCATGAATAAATTGCAATTATTTTGCCATAAATGGCACATTTCTTACATTTATGGCGAAATAGTTGCGATATATTTGAATATTTTTGGAATATTTTTTGCTAGGAGGCAATGTTAATTTACCTTTGATTCAATTTTTAAAATTCAAGCTAGCACAGTCAAGATTTGCCCCAAAGAAATTTCCACCATGACCATTGCCTTTCATACAGGTACCAATTTCATGTTCTTTAATTCCATCTGAATACTATCCAAATATATGATGCAGTGGTATGATAAATTGCCACATAAATGTCATCCATCGCCTTGGTGGGGGATGGTGGTTGTTGTCTGAATGATAACACGGTCGCAATTACTATAACGACAATACTGGCAGCTAGTAGGCGTAGTTATCCAGATAAGTTTCGAATGTCACTCCATCATTATCGCCATTACACGATCATAGCTGCTATACTGTTCTGTTATTGCTAAGAAAGGCTATTCTTGGGTATTTACAGCATGAATTAGACATGACAAACTATTTTTTATCATAGGCTTCCATAGTTTAGCTGCTAGGAGCCCAAACTTAAAATGTTTTCATTTCTCCAGGTTTTCTTATGTAATTATCTTCAAAAACCATGGCAGAAGACAGTGGAGCATTCGCTCCTGAAAATGACGAATACGATGACAGTAGTGATGAGCCGAGGCCTCTTGAAAGATGGGCGCCTGTGGGTGCAAACGATGTGGATGATTTTAGTCCATGCACCTTGGAAGAATTCAAGTAAGATTAATCAGCGATTCAGAGTAACGACAATGTAAGGCATGTGAAGACAATACTTTTTCCTTTGTGAATTTTAGTTATCGAAGCGAAGCAGAAAGGCTGCGCCATTTGGAGGATGAACAAGAACAACTAAATGCATGCTTACTTGCTCTTACTTCTCACTTTGCCCAGGTGCAGTTTCGTTTGAAGCAAATCGTGGACGCCTCTCCTGAAGAAAAGGAGGTGATTGTTGGTGCTTAAAAGCTTTCTTGTTGCCATTAGATTCTAAGTTGCTGATCACTGTCTTTTTTACATTTCTGTGCAGGATTTGTTAAAGGCATTGGAGGAATTTGCTTTTCGTGGAATTCCAGATACCAGAAGCTGCACGCTGAAATCATCAGATTATGATCAACCCAGTGAGGAATTGGTATGTTGTCAATTTCTAACAAAAATTGATCAGAGATTTCTTTCAGTTGAAAATTTGAGATCTCACTATCAGTTTGTTGGGCTACTTGCATGTGCCTTCCGCTGTTTACTGAGAAAAAAATTCATTTTAAAAATTATTTGACATTAGATGAGCAAATGTAAGAAAGTTGCGAAAACATTCTTCAATTGGCTTCATCTGAAATTTTTGGCTAACTTTTTTTAGCCGGAATTTAAATTAAATCAACAACGTGAGAAGCAAAAAGAATTAATTGAGCAATTGAAGGTGCAGCTGGAAGAACTGGAGCACTATGCCTATGAGGTAAGAAAAGTCGTGTAATACTATCATGGCAGATTTATTTTTGGTATAGGGGTATTTCGCTTCTTCGCGAGCTTATAAGCGCGATATTTTTTTTGGATATTAATGAAATGCTTCAATGATTGATGGCGTTAGACTCGATGTTGACTATAAGAATGACTTTTCAATATTAAATTTAAGACAGGTGAAGCAGATATGCCCCAGAGTATGGTGATGGAAAAGCAGAAGGTAATCATTGACGAATTAAAGGGAAAGTTGCCCATTAATCTGGAGGAATTCCAGGCACTTACTCCTGAGGAGCTGCGCAAGCAAGTGGACCAAGCCATTAGTCTGGTAAGCCAGTCTTTGATGAAACTTGAATGATCGTAAACTAATTATTTTCCTATCGGTCTGGTTCTATATCCTTCTTCTTGTTCCTAACTGATCTCTAGTTAATCAATCCGGTGAAAATGAAAGAACAGCTTGTGGGCCAACTAAAAACTCAAATTACTGATCTAGAGCGATTTATCGAATTTCTACAAGGTATTAACACGCATGGTTTCGAATGGTGATTTGATAGGCAAAAGCGTGAATTCAAAAGCCAATTTATTTTATGGTTCTCATCATATTTTCACAAATGTTTTGTGGAAGGAAATAAGACATTCTTGTTACTTTGATTTCGGTACTGCTTTCGAATAGTCCTTTTCAGAAAGGCCATAGAAGATTTGTGACTGATTTCATGATTGCTCAATCTAAAATAGCATCTCTGCTTGAAAGTCGCCTTTTTAAAAAAATATTCACTCGCATGCTCTTCATGAAATCGCTCCCTTGACATCTTCCAAAACTTGCTAATTTAGACAGTAGTCAGATTTAAACAGAAATGCACCTTGCATTAATCCTGCAATCAAAGTCTGCCACTCTTTAACTGATGATGGATTCAATGTTCTGTTGGTTGTTAATTTTTGATCATGATCTATCTCATGCTTCACCAGGCGAGGCATCCACTACTTCAGGAACTGCAGGCCGTGCTTCATGCACCTGCAATTGTCCTGTCCATGGCAAAACGGTTAGTTGTCCTATTTCTAGGCTTGGCTCATCTGTTCGAAATTGAAACTGGGTTAAACAACCTGCTTAATTGTCTCATGCAGCACCAAGAGTACTGGAAGCAGCATCCAAGTAGCTTGCGCGAGGATAATGTCAGGAATATCGTGCAGCGCGCGCTCACCCTTATGCAGATCTTCATCGTTACGCAGCTGGGATGTGGCTCTCGGCAGCACTTTGATCGGAATATTTTAAAACGGACTGGCAAAGGCAATCACTGGGGGTAATCAGATTCTGTCATCATTTTCTTTATGCCGGATGACCATTGTTATTTTATATCACATGAATTTTACCTGAGCTTTTATTGCTTTCTGTAATTTGTGCCACTTTTTTGTAATCTATCAGGGACTTGAGGGCAAGACTAGAAATAGCTGTCGAACATGTCATGGAATTGGCTTCCATTCAACAACAGCCTGTGGACAGTGACTACACAAGTGATTCCGAAGATGTAATTACTTTTAAATTTGAGTTTAGAGTTGGGAATCGGACGAAATTCTGATTATGAAAACTATTGCAAGGTTCCACCTGTTATGTGCAACGAAAAATTGACTTCGGCTATCAGAAAGGAGTTGACGTCATCATTAAGAGACCTTCTGCAGCATGGTCTCATGCCTGTATGTTATGAGGTTATCATTTGTTTTGAATTTTAAATTTAATAGGTATAGAAATTCACAGAATTGTTTGTGTGTTGCTCGTAGATTGGCCAGAGCTCCAGTTTGGTGCCGTTTGTTGGATGTTTTCCAACCCGGTCCTCGATGTCGACCAAAATGATGCACGCGTGGGAGCTTGTAGTTAAATATTATGAAATGAAGGTATTGGAGGTTTACATTATTGCATCTGATGCTGTAGGAAAATGTCATATGGGATTTGTTGCAAATTTTATGTATTTTCAGAACGGCAAACAATATAATTCCACTCCTGCAAGGAGGCTATCTCAGAGTTTCAATTTGGACATCGTCGGTGGACAAGCTGTTACCACAAAACAGGTGTGAACTAGCTCTGTTGTGTAACTCGTATCCCACGTACGAGATCATGTGCAAAAGTATATTTATTTTAAAAATGCATTTCAGACGCTTCTTGGTGTCGTGGATACTGTCATCACCTCGCATGCCCCTTTCAAACGGAGTTACGATTCACATTTCAAGGCCTTCGTTTGTGCAGCTTTAAAGTATGATCTGGTTTTAATTACTTTACATGTAGTTTCGTCCTACAGGGTCCCCATAGTACCTATGAAAGTCAGGGGAATTTTGAGTTGAAAAACGTTTCCCATTAAAAGTAATTCTTAGTTATCGTTAAATTTCTGGAAAGCGTTCCTGTTACAATTTCTGATGGACACTACTAAAAATATTCATTAAACCGAAATCATTTTCAGCGGGTTTTGAAACTGGGATTCCTTATCGTTAGTTAGAGTATGGATGAATCTTTGTCTTGCTTTTTCATACTGCAGCCAGAAGAAACTAGTCTCTTGGCTACGTCTAATTCTCCGAAGCCGTTCCTTTATCGAACAGTTTTACCAACCCTGGAGTTATGTCTATTGCACAGGTCAGTTATCCATGGAAGTTATCTGGTCAAACGAAGCATCTATTTAAAAAGAGTTAGGCCAATCTTGAACTAAGCATACGAGTTTACATTCACATTTTTTAGGGTTTGAAGATGCTTTCCATTCCATTGAACGGCTAAACCAGTTCAACTTCGAGTTACCCGTGGACCTTGCCGTGCGTCCGTTCCAGAACATCAAGGATGTGTTTTGATAGCTTGACCGAGGAGCAGCGTCACGGCAACCTAATCTAGTCAGTATAATCGATCTCATATGGTCCAACGCCATTTATTTATTATGGAAACTTTATCTCAATTGGATCGTGTATCGTAATCTGAAACATTGCTCCCGTACCCATGTGAATGCATTGCATCGCTTTTATTTGGGCTTCGTGCTGTTTATTAAAGCGTTCTGAAAATGCAAGCTGCAGTGTGGAAAAGTTGATTTTTTAAATGCAAAAATGGCTTCCCTGATCAGCACATGTGATATAAACCCGTCCAAGGTAAAATACATCTATGCAGCTTTTGTGCAGGTTTTTGCATTAGAAATCCTGTGAAAATTGTCAAGATTCCAAAATCTACTAATCAGTAATGAGTACAAGTATTAATTTATTCATGTGAAAATTGACACGTAAACATTTGAGAGAAGTGCAAATGAAGTGAAATTCCACTTTTATGATCAGTACAGGAATGCTGCTGTACATTGCCATGGGGCCAATTACTGGATGGTGCAATTTATGACCCGTGAGAGGATGTGATGTCATAGGCTATATATATATTATTTTTGAACAATCTAATTGTAGTCTGATGGCAAATTTGCACCTTTTTTAGGTGTAACACATTCGAATTGGAGTATTTTTTAAAATACAATTTTGAGCATAGATGATGACATCTTCATTCGGCTACCCCCTCCCATCCTAGAAGCTGACATAATATGCTCATACTTGAACATCTTCATGCAGGATGATCACAGGGAAATATTTTTGGAAAGCTTTGCCAGAATTAATGGAGGGTGAAAATATAATTTCATATATTTTGGGAATTGGGGACGTTCAAATATTACATCATCTAAAAATTGAGTAGGTTTTTCAATGGTTTTTAATGTTTTTTTTACTGTATCCTCCCATTTACTGATACAGAAGTGTGAAACTTTTTGCAAAACTTCCCAGCTATCACTTCTGATCAGGGCCCAAGTTCATAACACAATTAGGACTTTGAGAAGCTCAGGTTTGATGTCATGAGAAATGGAATGATACTTTGTTAGGAACTTGAAAACATCAAGTCCTTCCATTCCATCTCTGTATGCTGCTACCATGCATTAAATTTATGAAATAGGGCCATGGTATCATTGCATGTATCAGGATGTGGACATCTCAACTCCTCACGGCTGTTCCTCAGTGCCAGATTTCATAACAAATGACAAGTGTGAGAAATTGACGAGTACATATGAGGGATAGTGGTGAGGAGTTGAGGTTTTCATGTTAGAAAAAATGGAATGAGAGGCTACTTGGTTAGGAACTTGAAAACATCAGCTCCTCACAGCTATCCCTCTGATTCATCAGCTCCTCACAGCTATCCCTCTGATTCATCAGCTCCTCACAGCTATCCCTCTGATTCATCACCTCCTCACAGCTATCCTGCAGATTCATCAACTCCTCATATATAATTAATCTGCATAATCAGGCCATAATAGAAGAAAACTGTATTCAGTGCTTGAAAGCTATCAGTTTTCCTTTATTTGTAAAAAAGTTCACCTACGACGTTCTCAGCTGTAATATCAAAAAGTATGCTGCCCCCTTTGCGAAGCTCCCATGGAGGCCCTTGGAATGGACCATGACTGGCCAAGCATGATGATGCTAATGCAGTGGCGGTTCCAGGGGTCAGGACCCCGTTTGGTGGAACCAAAAAATAAAAGTTCATACTAGATAGAATGTTTAAATAGATAGAATGAATAAATCGAAAAATTTTGCAAAAAAGTGAACTGATTTTGCAAATTTTTTTCAAAATATGCAAAAAAAGGAAACTGGTTTTGCAAATTTTTTACATTAAAATGCAAAAAAGTAAACTGGTTTTGCAAAATTTTTGCAAAAAAATGCAAAAAGTCGGCAAAGTAGCAAAAGCTGCCTTTTGCAATAATTTTGCAAGCAAATGTAAAAAAGTGAGCTGGTTTTACAAAATGTTTTGCAAAAAATTAACAGCTTTTGAAAAATGTTTTTAAAAAAATGCAAAAAATGAACTAGTTTTTGCAAATATTTTTTTAAGCATGTATATTAACTTAGGCCTCCATATACATGTACATACATCATGTGCTCACTGCAGACTTGAAAAGAGGTGATGTCATGTCATAAATTACCGTTTTGATTATATAATGGTCGAATTTTGGTGACGAACCCCGTTTGAAAAAAAAGCTGGTTCCGCCCCTGTATTGCTAGAACGCCCCCAATCAAATTAAACAAATTCCCCAGATTTTCGAGACACCCTATATCGCGCCATTTCGGCCGCTAGGGGGCGCCGCTGGCCGCGCTCACAATTGGAGGCGAACTCGTCAGTAGCGCTTCAGACGGCCTGGGAGGTGGTCGCGTTTTTCGCTTCTCTTCGGTTTGTTTTTATTTTTGGTTTCTGGCTTGAATTTTCGCCGCTATGCCGTCCGACTTCCCCAAAGACGCGCCGACGCCGCGGCTGTGCCACCTGGTCAAGTGGCCCGACTTCGAGGGCTACGGCTTCAACCTGCACGCGGAGAAGACCAAGGCCGGCCAGTTCATCGGCAAGGTGGACCGGGACAGCCCGGCGGAGCTGGCCGGCCTGCGGGAGGGCGACCGCATCGTCGAGGTGAACGACGTGAACATCGGCAACGAGAACCACAAGCAGGTGGTGGAGCGGATAAAGGCCATCGCCAACGAGACCAAGCTGCTGGTGCTGGACGCGGCGGCGGACGCCTACTACAAGGGCAAGAAGACCGTGGTGAAAGGGACCCAGGCCAACGTGGTCGTCATGAAGACGCCCGTGCCCAGGCCCGACGGCCCCGACAAGGACGACAGCTCCGACGGACGGAAGTCCATCCCCGACTCCGAGCACGACGATCGGGCCTCCAGGTCCTCATCGGTGTCCAATGTGAGTCATGTTCGTTCTTTTTTCCAGTTTTTTCGCTTAGTCTTGCCATGACTTGTCTTTCGAACTTCAGGTGCGCGAAGTTTTAGGCCTTCCTATTATGCAGTATTGCTTTTGACGACTTTGATCTAGGGTGTTTGTTCGGACGCCTGATTATGTGGCGATAATGCGCGATAATGTTGCTACGTGGTGGGGCTGAAAAGAGTTCGATGTGAGCTTGTTTTCAGCCTTGGAATACTTGCGTCGACTTTGCCCACCTGTTGGAGCGCCGCTGATGCTGTGACGTAACAGGTGATTGTTGAGGTACAGGGGTGAACAGAATGACCTTCTTTTAATGGACTCTTACAGGTTGAGCCTTCTCTCTAGTAGAATGTTAGGGACCGTGCACAAAGTCCGAAATGCTGGCACCACCCCCACAATCAATTTTCATCCGAAATGGGCAACCCAGGTAGCACAGGTCGACTATAGTCGGTTAAAATACAGATATGACTGGGGAATTCAAATCGACCAATAAAATTAAAGGTGATGGTGCCTGCACACTTGTAATTTTTGCCCACGTTCGGAGATAATTTTTTTTTCTTTATGGAGGTTTTTGCCCAACTTTGCCCAAGGTTTACCTACATAAAATGGAAAAAACTTCTTCCGTACGTGGGCAAA
>JAQFYZ010005082.1:0-10042 GCA_034695085.1 Cylindroiulus punctatus
AGTGGAAGCTAAAATGCGAAACGTCACGCCTACCCTATGGGAGGTTAAGGTCGATCTAAATTCTCTCTACTAAATACATATATGTAACTCGAGCATTCAAGTGTAAATCATGGAAGTACCCAATCAATGATTAGTCTACATGCAGTGGAACTTCATACAAGGGGCACTCTTTGGACTTCATGAGTATGTGATGTGTTCTGTGATGTCACTCATGACTTCTATTAAAGTCTCATTGAAGTCCCAATGTGAAGTCAGACTGCATGAAGTCCTTGAATCACGCAAAAGTGTTGAAGTCCAGTCATCATTTTTATGACCTTTCCCCCAAGATGATTACATACTATTTGAGCATCTCATTCCATGCTGATACATACGAAAAATGGACTTCCATCCGCCATTTTGTTATTGGAGGGTCGCACCAAAAGTTTAGGCGAAATCCATAAATCTGCAAATCTGGTTTAGCACTAACGTGGCCACTGAATACGGATAGTGTGGTCTTCAGATTACCAACCTAATATTTCAAACTCAGTTAAACAACCGTGTCCCCTGTATGACCGAACAGGGACTTGGAACGTTCGTGTCATATTTTAGTCAGCTAACGTTTCGCCAAATTGGTTAGGCAGATCAGTTTGCGTGGTTATTAGTGGTGGCGAGTCAACACCGTTAATAACGGCGCTTTAATTGCGCGAAATTAGTTTCGGGGAAAAATAATTGACCGCAGCGCCACCCCCGCGCCGTTTTTAGTAATTAGCCCAATTAGTCTGGTTTCCATTCTCACGCCGGATTATAATTGATTATTAAGGATGGGGTTCGTCATAAAACGACTGGGACGTGACTTTCTTTGGCGCCCCCCTAGCGCCCTCTTCCGTTGATTAAGTGCTCGTTTATTACGCGCATGGCTGAGCCATGTTTTCTATCAAATCATCGGATGTTCATTCGGGGGTGTATTTTATTACGCGATCGAAGCGCCGCCCTGCGACGACGAGGGAAGATGCTCGCGTGCTGAATTATACAGTTTTGGACACGGAATTATTTGTACGTTCATGTTTTCTGCACCGGCTCCCCGAGGCGCCCCAATTTGCGTGTTTTATTTGCTCATAAATTAATGAGCGATTATCGATAGGCGATAAATAATGGAGCCGTGGGGGGCCTGGGTCTGGCGTGGACCTGCATGTGGATGTTGAAGGTGGGGCGAAACCTTTGCTACCGTACATTGGACTCAAAAACCGGTAGACGAGTGAAGAATGTCCAAAGCACTTGTATTTTAAACAATATTTGGCGAAGAAAGGATTGAAAATCACTTTGGAAATGTAACGTTGAGCCAACGTTGATCAGGGCCCAATTTCATTAAAAATGTAGAGGAGTTGAGGTTTACATGCCATGAGACATGGAATGATACTTGGTCGAAACCTGAAAACCTCAACTCCTCGCAGCTATACCTTGATTCATCAACTCATCATTCCCCTCATTTATGGAACAAGGTTCAGATGACTAGGAACTGACAAGATCCTACCATCATCCTAGGCAGCTAGTCCAGTGGTTATTTTATAATCTGATTTTATTGAAGCATTTACTTACATGTACGTTAATCTCCGTTTGGGGAAGCAAGAGTTTTGCTATATTTTATGAATTATTTTCGACTTAATGGCTGTGTTTTTGTCCATTGCCAGTGATGTCACATTGCAGTTGGTGGCACAACTCACAACCACAAATTCAGCTGAGGCGAGTTTGTGGTAGTTAGGCCACTACCAGCCAATCAGCGAGCAGTAGTCCTTTTAGTTATCATTCTTCCCAAATTGTGCATAAGATTTAATTCAATTGAACTCAGTTACCTGCAATCAGTAATTGAATACCATGTGGCATGGGGTTGTAATGCATCAACCCAATTTAATCGTCATATACCACCACGTTAATTAGGTGTGGTCATCATCATCATGATGTTCATCATCATTGTTAAATTGAATCTTTTGAAACTTAAGACAATTGTAAAAAAAAAATTCTAATGTCTGATGGGTTCGCTTGGGGTTTTACTACTTGATAACCCATTGACATTTGCAACCACCTTGACCAGGTGGTACTTATATAGCTCCAGTTGTTGATCTGGTCTTACCTTATTCATCTGAAAAGTATCCAACCAAGGTATTTGAGTTTTCGTCATACAAGTGTTACCTCACTGAGTAGTCACTAGATGGCGCCCATATAATTCAAGGGGCTAATGCTCGCGAACTGGTGGCAATTAATTGAAGGCAACGCAAGTTTTCCAGTTTTAAGTCGGGTTTTCTTCGCGTAATGAGCATTTTATTCGCAGTTGGCATTTGCGAGAGCGTTATCTGGCTTAGACGTGCGAAACAGTTTTGATATCTGAATTCGCATCGGGCGCGATAAGAGACGGATTTTTTAAAAACGTATAAGCGGCCGTTAAAAGGAATTGGACGTTTTGCAAACTAAATTAGCCGTTATTCGGTCGCAATGTCGAGGCCCATCGCTCGCCAAGTAATGGTCCAGGAGCAGATTTTTGCTCGCCGAGCAAATTCGCAATGGCCCATTCGGTGCGTTTATGGGGGTCTTCGTTTGACCCCTTTTACCAATGGAAATGGCAGTTCCGTTGCCAGAGTGCTTCGCACATCCGTTCGTAGGAGCGCCTCAGCTGCTCGTTTTAGCAAATTGCGACTCGGTTTTGTCGGTGTCAGAGTGCGTTAATGCGACGTTTTAACATTTCGCCTTTTTAATTAGCGAATTTGGCGGGAAAGTCTCTTTGCCAGGGCGCCGTTGCTCCAATTTGCCCGTGATGCGCGCACGCTAATCTGATGAGAATCTCGCCTGCCAAATGACGTACATTAGCACCGAAAAGTGCAAATGAAGTTACGTGTAGCAGATTCTGCCTGCTAGCAGTTGAATTACCACTGTGATTCACGTCGACGAGGTCATCCGGAGGTCACTGGTTTACAAATGGTGGACGGTGAAGCACTCGAGTGTTTTCACAACCTACGCTGTATTTTTACACCCAGACTTTAAGATATACACGTACCTTGATCTCGAGTAAGTCATGCGTGTAAACATGTTCTACGTGCATTTACTTTAGTTGTGTTGTTGATTTACTAAACTGCCTTGTGTGGTTTGGTCCAAGATATCTCAAGTTGTGCGAGTTAAGTCGCTGCTAGCAGCATGTTAACGATGTCAACATTTTTGTTGATATGAACACGTAACTTCCAATTTCCTGCGCTTGTGGTAAATTTAAAACTGCGAGACTCCCCTAATTAACCCCCTGATTAGATGCGATTGCAAACGTATGGGGAAATTATGCTGTATTTGATTTTACCTAACTAAGATTGGCCACACTCCCAAGGTCCGTCTACTTTTGTACATGTACAATGAAGCAGAGGATTCTGGGTGTTTTGTTACGTGACACCGCAAGATGAGTGCTTAAAGCGAGTCATGTAAACGTAAATCTGCAAGTCTTATTTAAGCTGAATCAAAGCTCGCGTGCAAAGCCAATGTACAAGAATGACACCTGTCCTTGCTGAACGTGTAGAAATTGAGTCTTGTTTATTCTGGTTTTCGTTCTTTTGTGTTCTTGTCCTAACCTAACCAACAATTATTGTAAAATGACCCGATGAAGCTGCCCCTAATCGCCAGGCAATCACTGTCAGTCCAGGCGTCATCATAGCGTTTAACGGCTATTAAGTAAATCCCATATTTGAATGTTACATGTTCACCTTGCTCTTAACGTGACTTAAGCCCGAGTCCACACAGCGCCACCTTGTGCAAGGATTGACCCAGCTTGGGGATTACACTCATTAGACATGTTTTTAATTAAAAAGTCGCCTATCGACGCTTTTCAGAAACCCCCAAAATGACAAATAACGACGAGCGAGGAGTTTTCAACTCGGCGAACGTGTGTCAAATAATAAATAACCAATTTTCTAAATTTAATCTCCGCTTATGTCAGTAAATCAGGCGAACGTGCGAGTTTGGTGCTTCTGAAATGGTCATCGAGCCTAATGCACGACTCGTAATTAATGAGCCTTTGTTGACCTTTCACTTCGTCACAGATTTGCAGCGTTGGTGGAGATGGTCGTGAGGGTGGGAAAAGTGCAAAATCTGAACGAAAATTACGATTTGGACGCTCGACCCTTCTTGAATGGAGGTTAATTAATTTGATAGGGCGGCCATTAGTTTTCATTTATTGAAGCATCAAGCGCACGCTCGCAAACTGAAAACGATTTAAAATTTGCCAACGATGGCACGTTTTCATATCTGCGCCTAGGCTGCTCAACTGCAAATTGCAGTCTGCAGTTGACTAAAAAAAATGAAACGACTGGCTCCGATCTTAAGGAAAAGTCTTCATTATAAATTCTGGATGTCGTGCTTTTTTGTCATTAGGCTAACGTAACGTAAAATGCACTATGTAGTATAACACGTTGCTAAAACAGTTATGTAATGTAACGAACTAAATTGCATCCATGTACAAATGAGCGTCGTTTACAGTGTTTGTTAATCATCTTCATACACTCTAAACGGAAAAAGTACAAGGGTACACATGTTTTGAAACTATATACACTCCCAATGGGTACGTATGTTGATTGCAAGTGCACCCTTGACATGTGTTCCTAGGGGTACATACGAGTCTACATTTGTCATTTCATACCTTTGGGTACATATATGATATATGGGGTGTAAACGTACATTTGTACCTCACAAAAACTGCATTTGTACCTTTACGGTTTACATTGTAACGTCTGTCTGCGAACATATCTAAATTGCATCGTTGCATGACTCGATATAGTTGCAAATTTCAGTTATAAGTCAGTGTCAGGCCTGCATCCCAAAGTCAAGATGCAACGTATGAATGAATTATATTAGCGAGTACATTTTGAGAAATACTCTTAGTGATATAGTAATTGTGACATTCTTAGAAACTTATTATTGGCAGTCCAGCCAATTAAAAACGCAACGTTTTGAAAGTTTAAATTTAAGCCCAAGGTCTGACTTATGGGTGGCCATGATTTCGGACTGCTTTTTTTTAGATTCGACATCATTTGTGACTGGTAACATAAAATTATTTTGAATCAATCACAATTCTGTGTTTTTTTAAATTCTGATTTTGAAATATTCAAAAGAATTCGAGGATGTTTTGTCGAAATTTTTATTTCAGAAATTTGTTTGCCTGTTACAAAAACCACATACGAGCTAATGATGCTTTTGGTGGCACCTCCTAGCCTTGCATTTTAACCCGACTGGCAGGCGCGTTCAAAACGAGGTGATGAATTGTTTGTTGTTGCCCCTTTTTCCAGCTTACAAAAATAAACCTAGCAACCCTGAGAGCGAAAATACATCCAGATTTTTTTGCGGCCAGGGTGATTGTGGGAATCAGCTTAAGAGCGAAAAAAGTGGAGATTTTCCAGTCAATGACACCACCGGGGAGTTATTATTGGAATGTAAACAGAGCTGCAAAATAGGGCGTGTAGGGAGAATGACACAAGCCCTTTATGGACGTCCCCTGCAGGATGCAGGATGAGATCGAATAATTCTGGTCGTGGGGGTCGAAATAGGCGTCAAATGAGGCCGGGGATCGAAGGAATGGCTCCTGGGAATTGATATTTGTCGTTAACTCGTCAGCACTTGACCACTCATTAGTCTGGCGGACTTCATCAGGACCTCACTCAATCCGAGCATCTGTTACGTTGATGACTTAAACGGAACATTCGTGTCATCTGCACTTAAGTGCACGTTCGATGCCCGATTATTCATGTCGTGCTATGTCCTCTGTCGAGGGCTGCTCAGACTGCGAAATAATCCTCTGGAAATCTATGCTGCTCCAGCATCGTGATTGAGGGTATAATGCGGACATCATAATCTGAGCAAAATTCTGTAAAATCTTCTCTACATCTATGTGTGTTTGATTTAACACACACTGTATGCATGCACATTATCTCGATGGTTTACTTCAATGTGAGATTTTTTGTTTTTTCTTCAACAAATGAGCTCAGATTCAACAACATTGTGTATGATGGGACCACCTGTTTTATTTCCTGTATGTCAATAGCTTTGCAAAATTGCATCAAGTTTTATTGAGCAATATTTCATGAAAGGGTCACGTAGTTTTTTCTGTTTGTTTTGAGTTGTTTTTTACTCAGCGGATCATAAATAACATAGGCATCTGTGGTTAAATCTGACCTTTAACAGCTGCTTTGGAGTTAATGAAGGTAACGAAGTCCATCATCTCCATCTCCCATCACTGGTCCAATGTTTTGGTACATTTGCACTTTTGACGTCAGTATATATCGTCAATATGCCTGAACGATCCAATGTAGTTATGAAGGTAAATTAATTTCCACCTGGAAACCCATGACCATAATTCAAGTTTGCCAGGTATGCCATCTATTTCACTTTGCCGTGCGTGCTACAGTAGTATTGGCAATAGAGAAGCAATTTTCTGATGCCTCATCCGTCGCATGTCGATGAATTGATTTTCGTTTAATCACTGGCTTTTCAATTGATTTTACTTCCAACTGGCATTAAATGAAATTTGTGACATGTAGGCCGCTGCTCGCTTTAAATTGATCCAATTTTAAGATAGGGCCTTATCATGCGTGCGAGCGCTTGCATTTTCCATCCGAAAGTTGAAATATTTATATTTGGTGGTTTATCACGGTTATGGAAATGGCTAATGCTTATCGGGTTCAAATCTGCGAAGGTTTTCCTGGGCCTATACATACAGGGTGTTCCGTGTAAATCCACGAAAGTTTCATTTGATGAAGTCCAAGCTTCCCGAAGGTTTTCATTCACTTCCCAAAAACCGCTCATCAGAAAGTCCCTTTTTCACCTTTCAGATAAATTATTCCTTGTACAGTAGTTGCATATTCTGAAGAAAGACTTACAGATGGTATTTATAGAGTTAATGGTAAAGTATTTGTGCATGCAAATTAAACCACATTGTAAAAAATGTTAACTAGCCACACAACGAAACCTGTAGAGACGTATTTACAAGAAATAGTTCCGAACAAAAGCTGATATTGGCCTTGAAATCATCCAGAAATTTATCGATTTGACACATCTAAGGCTGTGGATATTACTAAGTGCTCAGTTTTTTGCATGATTGGCTAGGGGTAAACTTTGACAACCAGTACATGCAGCTGTAAATGTATACAGCTAATGAGCAATGTGAATTTACATCACGTGATCTGTGTTACCAGTTACCGTCGTCATTTTTTTACAGTGCACTCATACTGTATGTGTGGGGTCTACCTTTACTATTACTCACCTGCATAGTTCACTAGTGTCTTCTGTTTAGCACGACTGCCAATGACTGGCAGACAGAATGTGGAAATAACTTTTCGCATTGCCCTTGGGCTGAATCGTCCGCTTGTTAATTTTGATTGTTAACATGTGGTACTCCTCGCATCCAGGAATTCAAAACTTTATCCTGGGCTAAAAATATATTCTCCTATTGCTCTTGTCAGGACATCCATTCGCACGGTGAAGTCGGGCCTCCTTTTGTATCCGGGACGATGAAGGAGACTTAAATTGTAGATGAAACAGCTGGACACAGATGGGACCACAAACGCGAATCGGTTTTAGATATGGGTTATCATCGCATTTAAATTTCGCACTTTCCTTCTTCTCGAAATAGACGACATCTTAAACTAGATTCCCAAGAACGCCTGATAATCTTATAATCCCTCTGCCATGATTACTAAACACGAGCTTAACAGTCTTAAGGTACACTGAAGTCGTTATCTGTAATGTTAAAACTTTCGAATACATTATACTTAGCACAGCACAACGAAAGTTTTAGAAACGAAAGTTTAATTCCGTTTTTGTGCCTTTTATAAAAGTTTGTTATGGACGTGTATTTTCCTTACTGAAGTTGACCCCTACTAGACAGTGTAGCACAACGAACGTCGCAAATGTTTTAACTTAAACTTTCGCCTACTTTAAAAAGGGAGTGTTTAACCTACGTGTATTTGTTGATAGTTTTAATAGATGTTTAATAACACGTCCATAAAGCTTCATAAAAAAGGCACAAAAATGAAATGTGGCATTTCGTTTCTAAAATTGTATTGCGTTGTGCTAAGTGTCTAATTTAAAAATAACTAACATATCTCAGAGTGGTCTCATAACTAAAAACTTAATGAGTTCATGCACAGTTGGACATTTTTTAATTTCCACAATACAGTATAAGAGCAAAAGAAAAATGTGTATTCTTCGATATGCGGTATCCTTTACTGTATTCATTAACTTTTGTAGTTTTTCCCACCAACCGAAGAAGGATTTTGTCGTTGTCGTTTCTATTAAGTATTAACGGGGTGGAAAAATCGATGGCAAAATAAGTTTTACATACACATACTTTCGCTGTAAGGTCTAGAATAACGAGGCTTTAAATACGATTAGGCTGGACTCTATACTTACTGTCTAATGCCTAACGCTTTTTACTGTCTTATTCAGGACGTGAATTGAATTTGGCGATGGTGCTGCTGCTGTTAACGCTACGAATTAAAATCAAAGCACGACTTTTTATTCAAACTTTTAAAAGTACGAAGGAAAATGGCGTAATTTGATTACCATATCCACGAAATTACGGCCAAGAAAGGCGTTTTTCGGTAATTTAATTTGAAATACTATGTCGGTTCTGCAACTGCGTGTTTTAAGCAGGCTTTGCCTTTAAGATGCTATTTTTGGCAAATAAGAAATGTGACATTCTATATAGGTAATTTTCGCAAATTACCGATGTCGCTCAAATAAAACGGTGAGGTCTGACGTCAACTTTCAGTCAACTTGAATTTCAGCAATTTCTTCGTTAGTTCTCGGTATAGCATGCAACGATAGTAAATTTGTCCTCCGCAAATGTTCTCTTATCTTTCGGCAAATATCAATAAAATGATGAGGAAAAGGTTGCGCCTCTCGGACCCCAGTTAAGACTGGGAAGTGAACATGTGTGCCCATGCATTATAAATGGGCGTTAAGACACGAATTGTTCATAAACAGAAAATAAGGTGGGTCGTGTGTCTATCTGCCTTTTTTAATGGCCCCATTCCTCAAGACTGCGCTTTTCGTCTTCAGACGTCTAGGCCTAGGGGGCTAATGGCTGCCACTGCCATTTTGCGCCTCATTAACAATTAAAACAATTATCCAGAAAGACGATTAACAAAGCGCTATGCAGCCGGTTGAGGAGAAAATAGTAGCCAAATTTTTCGGATTTCCATTGTTGTTCCCATAAAGCGAGTTATTCTTCTGGCAACTTCGATGCATGGCGACGTTACCGCCCTCTTTTCTGTTTTTGTTCACGAAAACTGCTTAAGTGAGGGCTGGAACATAAGCGACGCATATGGCGGAGGTTAATTTTTATGTCGTGTTGTTGGCGTGTAGAAATAGAAATATTAACATACTATAATAGGCATTAATACTTGCTGGTGATTGTATATGGTTTGACGAGTTGGAAGAGCAACATCTCATTTTGCCTATTTGGGAAAATCTCCAGAATGCAGGCAAATTTCGGCTGTACTTACATAATTCCATTATCCATAGCTGCCCCTGTAGATGGGCAATCACTGCTAGCCTAGGGGACTACGGGATGATTTCCCCTGCCAACTCCTAAGTTAGCAGTGATTGCCTCTTAGGGGTAGCTACTTAAATAAAGCACTTAATTGGGTTAGTTTAGGTAAGGTCAGGTCCAGTTAGCACAACAAACAAAAGTAAAACCAAAAATTTGAGAAAAGAAAAAAGCAAAAAAATATCTTAAAAGGATGAACTTCAATATCTAGGAAAGATGTCGTTCTTGTATACTTCACCAGTTTATTTGAAATATACATATTTTCAGGTAGTACTCCTCAAATTAATCTAAAGTGTCTCTCTCAACATTTAAATTGATTTCTTAAGTAAGCCTACTTCTACGCTTTTCCTTTGTGAGAATACCTTATACATTTGTAGTACACGCTGTATCAGCAGACGTAAAGGTTTTGAAGAGCAAAAAATCGTGTCATCGATAGGTTTCGACCTCAAGATTTTATCTCATATTCGTCACTCATTTTTAGTCGTTGTTTTT